>JBBMOE010000007.1:10523909-10545639 GCA_037975065.1 Chaetodon trifasciatus | reverse complement strand
TTCACTGCTGCTGCTGCACAATCCAAAATCCAAAAAAAAAAAAAACCTGCAGGGAACAATCTGATGGACTGGTTTTACAGAAAGAAGCATCTCACCAGCTGCACCTCTCCGTAGGCTCCTCTACCGATCAACTTCACCTTCTCAAAGTCGTCAAGCTTCACCTGCAGCTCCCGCAGCTGACTCACCGTCTTTTCATCTGCGGGACGGACACAGGCATCAGCACGGAAACACACCCGTCGACCGGTTTTGCCTCAAAGGAGCAGGTCAGCTGTTAACTGCTGATCAGAGCGAGGCCAGCGAGAGTCTATTAAAAGTTACAGCGTACTAATATGTTATTTATTAAAGCCACTGTAGTTTTTAGATGAGAAAGACAGATTAGCAGTACGGTAGGTAATATAAATATTTAGAGGACATGCTGAAAAATACTTTAAAAATTACTATAAAAGCAGAAAGGTTGTACAAAAGCTACACAATCTTAACTTTCAGTGATATTCTGGCTGTAAAATTTGTCAGGGCCAAATACAGTTGATTTGAATACCAAAATGTCACTGATAATCAGACCACACAGCACTGATTCATATGCATCTGTTGTGACCTTTTGCAGAAACAACAACCACTGTCTCCGCTTTGTGACCTTTATAAGAAGGATTAAGATTTTTCCTGTGATGTGTTACTTTATAGGTGTTTGTCAAGCTAAGCACGAGGATCTTGACCTTCACCAAACACACTGTTGCTCTTACATCGGTTCAGAAAGGCCTCTATATTTTTGTTTTTCCGCAGGGCAGGATAGTTCAAATCATGAGCCAGCGCGTTCATGGAATCCTAAAAAGACAGAAAAGACAAGAATAAATAAATAAATCACAATTGAAAACACACCAACAGAAACAAAGTATGGATGCTCAATCAAAAATGATCTTTTACCTCTGCTGTATTAAAAGCCTTACTGCCTCTCAAACTAACCACGACATTGGAAAAACAAATATCATCCAGCATTGGAATTATTATCGCTCGGGTTTGGCTGAAATTTTCATGAACAAATTGCGAAACATGAAAATATAATCGTGTTTCAAAGCCGATTCCAAGTTTAATTTTTGTTGGAGAGGAAGGAAAGAATATTTTTTACGATTCTCTCCTTAATCTGTCAGGACAAGTCTCGTTAGTTGGGCAACCCTGACCTTCTGCTGGCCGATGAAAGATAACAAAACTGAATGAAGAGCGGAAGCAAGAAAGGAAGGAAGGAAGGAAGGAAAGAATTCAATTTTTGTGAGCCGTGTGCTCCTAAATGCAACATTAAGGGGAGAGAGAGACCGCAGCTGAACAAAACAACGACAAGAGGACAATGGACGCTGGATTCAAAGACACAACAAGCCAAACAACAACAGTAACTGGGCACCTGATGCCGCCACATCACCCTACCTCAAACACACACACACACACACACACACACACCCTTTGGCTTAACACACAGGGCTGGCAGCAGCATCGGGCTAAAAGCCGACGCCTCTATCAGCCCTTAAATCAACAGTGTTGAGTTTCACATGGAAACCAAAATGTCTCTGTGATCCAAACTCATGAGGCTGGTGGTGGGGTGGGCGGATGCGGGGAGTGAGGGCGACCCTCTGTTCCCCATAAACAAGGGTCAAGTGGAGTCACCCAGTGTGTGTGTGTGCGTGCGTGCGTGCGTGCGTGCGTGCGTGCGTGCATGCGTGCGTGGAGGGGGTTGGGGGAGTCTTTAGTGTCCATCAGACTGTTGATTTGGGGACATGTGAGTGGGTGGGCATGTGGAACAATTCTGCACCTTTAAATAGCAGCAGTGCGGAGAGACCCCCCCCCGCCGCAGACGGGTGGAAATAGACCTGAAGGCTCAGAAGCTATTGTGGGACAAATAGCTTATGGGTCTGGATTCAGGCGGAGCGCTCGAGGATCTGTGATCATTTTACACTGTGTGTGTGTGTGTGTGTGTCTGCAGTGGAGAAGGAGCCCTGTTTTCAACAGTCTGCGAGCCATGTTAACATTTGAATCATAAGGAAATATAACCTAATTTTAGCGGATTCAAATGATGTGTTTGGACTGTGTGGGTGTGGTGGCTGCTGCGTCCTGTCTCACACTCTTTTATCCCAAACCAGTTTGACTTATAATCATTAAATCCGCCCATTTCTAATGAAATCAGCTGGAACAGAAAATTGTGGTACATTCAGTGAGCGTACATAGAGTTAGAAATGGTGCTGCATCAAATCTAAATCCAGTTTTAAATCTTATTATTGAACTCAAAACTTTCTTTCTGTCAATGTTTCACTAATTTCAAGCATCATATAATCAAGTTTTGCCAGATAATTAAAGGTATCCTTCCATTTTTACCATTAATAGAAATGTAAAGCAACTTTTTATAAGCGAGACCCTGTTTTGTTTGTGCTGTATCGTGCATGCGTACATGGACTCATATGCAGCAACGCACAAACAAGGCAGTGAGGAGGAAGACTAGCAAGTGAGCAAGGTTGTAAACAATGTACAGTCCCCCCCCAACAAACACACAGACACACACACACAGCTACCTGAGTTTTGGACGTTCCTCTTTGCCAATAAAAAAGACTGATTTGTTAGATTAGGTGTTGATCAGGCTGTTTAACCGTCAGTCAGAGCTGAAGCCCATCTGCAACACCGGCACACCTTATTTATGAGGTCCAGCCTCTTGATGTGTGACAATTCTAACAAGCTGATGTGTTTTAATCCTACAGCTGTCCAGAACATCTATCACATGCACATCACAGGCTCCAGGCACCTGAGTTTCAGCTACAACAGCATGTCATCATAACTTTGGTTGAAATACCTCATTTTAATCATTGCATGTCATTATCAACCTTGAGTTGAAGCGTGTCTGCGAGCGCCCGTCCCATTGCCCAGGCTCAATTAACTAGAGTTGGTTAGCACATCCCAGTCATCCCAGTTCTATGTGCTCAAACTTCCTACTGAGATCTACCTTGCCGACTGACGCTGTAGGATTTTGTAAATGTACCATGCGGTGTAGTTCAGGTAACTAGCAAAACTCAAATGTGCAGCTACTGGAGCTTCCCTTGCCATCTTTTCATGGCGGAGTCTTGCAGTGAGTGTGTTTGCACTGTAATGATCTGCAGCACAACAGCAGTAAGACAGAAAGGACTGACTGTGGATCACCCCTGCAGACAAAAGGCACAAAGACCAGAGATGGCGCACGTCAGCAACAAAATATATTCTTCTTTATCACATCATCATTATTCTGGGCAGCTGTCATGCTTGTTGTGAGTTCTCCAGTGATTCCCAGCACTGTTTACACTGCACAGACAGCACACGTTATCTTGTGGTGTGAGGGGATCAAGACTTAAATCTCTCGCATCCGGATGGAGCCTCAGAGCAGTCAGAGAATCTAAACTCGTTTGATTTTCACTCCTGGAATCTGGACAAATCTGAACACGATCCCGTAGTCCGGGCTTGGTTGTGCGTCCTCGCCGCCTCACACAACACCTCCCACCAACTCTGCTGTGAGCTGAGGCTGCCTGAACAATAATGCAGAGCTCCTCAGAATGCAGCAAAATGAGACCCGTCTCCACCGATTGGAAAGGTTTAGACGACAGACGCCTCCCCTGATACAAACCAGGTCTTTACAGAGAAGCTTTCACATACCTCTGGAAGGTATCTGCATGTCAGCCATGTTGGATACTAATTATACAGAGAGACAGGGAAAGAAATGGTCTCTGACAGCACTTGCACATCCTGTGATTATGCTAAAAATTGACCAGCGATACTGTTGTCAAATGTGTTTTCCCACATATAAGATCATTCTGCAAATGCTTCACATTATTGCCAATTATTCCTGATATTCCCCATCGAGCTCATTAGGATTTATCATTCAAAACTGATGGTTCCTGTGATCAGCTCTGGTTGGCAGAACACCCCCCAAACAAACAACACTTGATGATCACTTGTGTTGATTATTTTTTGATCATTAGATTTAGAATTTAAGCCTATAAAATGTCAAAAATAATGAGAAACTCCCACCACAAGAGCCTAAACTGATGCCTTCAGATTGCTGATTTTGTCCGGGTGACAAGCCAGACAAGCAAATGTTTGGCACTTGTACCTGACAAACACTAAATAAACTGTCAAATGAATGGGTGATTCATTTTCTGATTAACTTATCATTACAGCACAATGCATAACCACAAAAAAAAACAAAAAACAAATAAATCAATTATTAATGCGCTGACTAGATCTCATCACCGTCCACGTAATTTATGGGTGACTGAGCAAACAGGCTTTGGCGAATGCTCAACGTCTGGTGGAACAACAGCTACACTTATTATGATTAAGCCCACTGTGAACACTATTAAAACAAATACAATCAATACAGACATAAAAATCAACAGCTTATCCTCTAAAAAGCCTCATCGACTCAGACTGAAGCCCTTTGTTCTGCAGGTTGAAGGGGAAAAAAACATCTTTTGTGCGCACACAACAAAATGATTGTGGACAAACAGGAAATAGTGATGTAAGGTCGCGGCAGGTTAGCTCCAACTCAATTCCAGGAAGTGACTTCAGCTTCCTGTGTGGCAGCTCCCGGCATCAGGCACGGCCAGAGCGGACTGCGGTGATAAGACTGGTGAGGTTTGGATGGACGGTCCGTGTGGGCTGAAGCCGATTCGCGCTTTGATGTCTGATAATATCGCCGTGTGACATAAGTTGGGTTTGCTCCTGCAAAGCTCAGGGCTCGACTTAACTTGTGACTCATCAGCAGTGGAAATAGACATGGTTCCCTCCAGCAGGAAGCAGTGCAGATGGAGGGGTTGAAACATGTGCATACAACACCTAATCTCCTTCAAATGTCTCATCTATTCATCAGGCTGACATACTGACCCCAATCATGATCCCTGAGCATGATTGTCTGGATTCTTTGCTCCTAATGTCACCACAATAACCTGACTGACAACCACGACTGCTTCTGTTTTGGTACCATCCAGACATCCCCTCAGAAAGCCAGTGTTAACCATACTCTACCATGTATGTTTCCATAAGTAAAGCGCTAAAAAATGCTGGCAAACCCACAAAGAAAGTGGCCTTTTTCAGACAGCGGCCCGGTGTGAGACGCTGTCAGCACAGAGGTGGAGAACAAAAGCTGCTCCGCGTCCACTCAGAAATGTGTATCTGTTGTCAGAAGAGCTTAGCGGTGGCAGCAGTTTTATCAGAATAGGGCTGAGTACATTCTTAGGACAGGTCAGAGAGAGGGCACGTCAATTAGAGGCCACAAAGAGACTGGACAGTGATGGATGGGCACGAAAACATGAACTATCAAACAGACCAGGAAGGACACTGATTGTCCTTGAATGGCTGTCAGTTTGGTGCCTGTTTTAAAAGTGTGTCATGGTTGATTACTATTCACTGAATTTTATTTATTCCCATCGTATCAGTAAAAAGTAGGAGATAAAGGGCAGCACAGGAAAGGGTGGCACACATTGACTTTGGGTGGGGTTTCCCTCATTAAAAGCCAAATTAATGATAAACAACTGAGCTTTTCACCTGCAGTTTTCTTAGTTAGCTCAAAGGTTATAAAGACTATTGTCCAATCATTCACTCGCACAACAACAGCAGGCAGTGTTTCTCTTTTTCTTTCCACTGTGTGACTGGTTTCTCATTTGTTAACTCTAGCTGTCCTCTGAGACACCAGACATGTCCCTCCAGGTGATCTGGCAGAATGACTGCGTGCCACTCATCATGACACCAACCTGTGTCAAACCCCGCAGGTAAATGCAAACTCACCAGCAGGGTTTCCAAGTTCAGCGCCGACTGTGGGTTCCTCAACAGGGACTCCAGCTTCTTCAGCCGGCTTTCCTGTCTGCTCTCCGCTCCGAGCATGATCACAGCACCGTGGATCCAGGTCACACAGCGAGAACACAAAAACACCTGTAGGCCTGGTTTTTCGTGTCGGGGCTCAGGCGGGCGGTAGCGCACTCCGCTCCTGCTTGGCTCAGCTCCTCATGTCAGCTCTTCTGTAAACTGCGGCGTGAGTGGTCAGGATAATGATTTACCCCAAAGTGCGCTGACAGGCTCCTTTTTCATTAATGTCCCACAAGAAATGAAACCAGAAACCGGACTTTGAGACCCGAATGGAGGCGCGCGTCACTTTCAGGTGAGCCCCGTCTGCTCCCAGGTAGATACAACAAAATCTGATCCGACCACAACGTGTCCAACCTGTAGGACGAATCCCTGTCAAGTTACGGGGAGCAAAACAGTGTAACTTCCGGTTATAACTATCAAACTAAAATAAAATAAAGTGAAATGTAAATTAAACGGTTTTTTTTTCTAATTGAAAAACACCTCAAAAGAAATGCTGTAACCTATGATGTTAACTATTGCTGAATATAGTATACATACATACATACATACATACATACATACATACATACATACATAAACAAATAAATAAATAATGAAAGAACTATAAAGAAAGAACTATGAATGATAGACCCGTATAATGATAGCATGATATACATATCTATTGATAATGTCGAAATATTATGAATATTTATCACATTTAAATTTTGTAAAACATAAAAGAACTTTCAGTTCAAGTAAAATTCAATTTCATACAATAAAATGTATAAAAAATATGAAGTAAAAAAGCTGATTTCAGTATATTTAAATATAATGTCTCTCATATTTGTTGTCTTTTTTTAAGCCTTTCTTGCTTTTGTCAATTTTCCTATCTTTGTGAGCGTTTTACTTCACTTTTGAAACACATTGTTGACATTTGCATCACCAGCTTTTGTATGTGTGTGTGTTCTAGCTATAGATAAAGATTTGTTGAAAGGTTTTGAAATTGGACTCCAACTTTCTCTCTCATTAAAAAAAAAATACATAAACAAATAATAAAACACTACCATAATACGGCTCACTGTGATGCTTTTATTTTGAAGGCAAAGCCCTGCATTCGGAAGGATACTGCGTAACTGTAGATGACTTGGCAAATAGTAATCACACATCTATCCTCTCTGTCCCTGTCTAGTGATAAGTGAGGACTCCTGTCCTGCAGTTTTGGTCGCTATCTCACCCCTGGATAATTGCCCCAGACCAGGAAACCACTGACCCCCTAAATGCCTCCAATCACTGTTCCCAGCAAGGCCTCACCAGGCCGGAATTCCTGCTCTCTTATCTCATTCATCTGATTTACCGTCACAGCTCAGGGCCTTGACCAACTTTCAGTATTTTAGGAATGCTGATGCGCTGCCTTGCAGACGCGCTGCCACTAAGAATAGAAATGTACTGGCTCCGCAGTATGTCAGCTTATCTACAGCCCAGCAAAATGTCAATTCTTGGGTAAAAACGAGAGGAAAAACATGTAAAGTAGCATAAGAAACTGGAAACACGCCAGATGTTTCCTTGCTCTTAGAATAACTTTTATTTATTTTACTTTACAAAGAGGTCTCCGCCAAAGCTCTCAGTTACTGAATCTATATTCAAATACAAACAATCCGTGGATAGTCTACTCAAACAGTGGGCTAAATGTTTGACAGGGGAGGTCAGAAAGTACCAACGAATTTCAGGCAACAACAGCAACAAAACATCTGACACAAAAGTATTTTTTTGTCCAAACATTGGATCAACACACATCCTTTATCAGGTCAGAAATGGCAATGATTAAAATGTGCAATAAAAACCAACAATGGCAGTCTTAAACAATGTCTTTTTTTAGGCCTCTGGCGTCACGGCAGAGGACCGCTTGTTGACACGGCACCTATATGCGTGCCGTGATGTCATCAGTGACTCACAGAAGCTGTTGACAAAGTCCCCTGGCCAGCCGAGGATGACACCAACATCATGGCATGACCTGTGGTGAAGATGCAGGCTGGAATGAGTGGGGATGATGTGTTGCTGCTGTGGGAGCACACACACACACACACAACGCACAAAATCATAGGCATGTAGTTTTGGAATGATGGCAGGGGTGGGTCACATTTGGAGTTATTCTAGGAGTGGGTCATGATGAGTACTCATCCCAGGTGGCTGCTGAAGTCTTCATTAAGGCTTTGAAGGGCACCATGGGTCTTCTTGTTATGACACGACTATAACAGTAGGCAATATTAGGATGTAATGACAAAATAATGGCAGCAAATGTGGAGGAAGAGCTATCTACTTGGCATTGGATGTCAGTCAGCTGGCACTGAGTGCAGTGTTCTGTGTAATCGTATGGGTTTCAACAGACTGCCAATGGTGCTTTCTTGTCTGAAAAGGGCAGGTGCAAAGCTACAAAGGCAAACACTGCTCTCTAGTGGGCATACAGCATATAAACATAAAGACTAGGGACATTTAAGAGCTTCAGCACTCACAAAATACAATCATCAAAGAGAAAACAAATGAAATAAAGCACTTTCTTGTGAAAATCTACAGATGCATCATCCATAAGTTAATATAACATCAAATAGTATCTGCGTAGAGTCCAACTAGAAAAACTGAAATCTTACAACGGGACAAATGTGTTGACAAAGCCTCAAAGTGATCGAGCTGGATCGAATCTTATCAGCTGTCCCCCAACAGTTGGAGCCGTAATACTGATCGCTGCATACTACAGCACTTGATGATTGAGTTTAATACCACGACTGGTAAGATTGCAAGCCTGATTTTTAGGATCATCTCATCAGAGCCAGTGACATTAAAATGAAATCAGAATCAGGATCAGTTAAACTGTCAGACGCCAAGAATGTTCAGGATTTTAAAGCAAGCGTGCGCGGCACTTTGTGCTCAGGTGGATCGGGTGAAAGGCGAGGGAGGGTCTGCAAATCACACATTTATGGACCAGCGTTATTAGGACGACTTACAGACCATATCAGCTACTGTGCATCAGTAGGTGTTCCCTCATATATTCTATGTAGTTTTAGAGGAGGCAGCGGGAGCATCCTCTCTCCTTAGAGACTGTGTTATACTGCTCAGTCGTCTGTTTTAACAGCCCAGCCAGGCTCCCTCCACACAGCATGTCAACTGCTCGAGGATAAAGTCTCAATCTCAGCAGAATTTCTCTCCTCCCTTTCAGGAAGTGAGCAGAGTCGGGAATCACAGGCAATCATTTGTGAGGCATCAAACCTCAGAATTAATATGTTACTGTGTACCGTATTTAGATTGGGCGCGAGGTGGAGGGGAGAAGGGTATACTATATTCCTGGCTGTCTGTCAAAAAAATAAGAAAAAAAAAAAGCTCCTGAAGTCTGAGCCCCCGTCGGCCAGGTAACCCAAAACCTGAAGTGGGGAGTCAGCGTGGGATATGGGGAGAGGAACAATGTGGCTCTTTGTGCAAGCCGGGCAGAGAAAACAAACCGTTTCCCCTGGAAAGAGATCATGTTCAGGCTCCATCTGAGAAGACCACACAAGGCTGATCAGAGCCCTGTCTGCTGTGTACTGCAAGGAGAGGAGGAGGAGGAGGAGGAGGAGGAGAAGGAGGAGCGCATCTGGCCAGCCTTCAACTCGTGCACGCACACACACACAAACACACTTGAGGGCAATGTCAGACAGGAAGAAGATCTGAGACGCTCCGAAATGCTCACTGAACACAATACGACACACGAGCCAGCAATACTCTTTGGTCCGAGACAAAATGTGTGACTGCTGTGTTCTTCCCCCACGTTGACTTGTGATAATATGGCCATCTGGACTGCTTCCTGGGTTGGCACCCTGCTGGTCTACAGGCAGAGCAGCACTCTGGTGGGCTGACAGGCTGAGGGACTGGCTGAAGGGTGTTAGCACTGGCGTTGTCCACAAGAGGGCGTGGCACTGAATCTGGCACTGCCGTACAGTGTTGAACAGGGAGCCTGTTCATTAGATGGAGAGAGAGAGAGAAAGAAGGAGAAAGGGTGGTGAGCTGTTATAGATTCTGGGTTGTGTAATTTACATGTCTAGCATATCTTATATCAACCCCTCCTGTCCTGGACACTCATTCCTTAATCCACCCATTCTACATAAACACTGAGAATGAGGCTTTTAGTCATGTCAACACTCAGATAACTGTCGCAGAGGGCACAATCAAACCAAGAACATCTGGCCTCTTTCTCTCTCACACACACTCACACAGACTTTCATTCAAACACACATATTAAACGTAAACAGACGCGCGCACACACTGACATGTAAGGGCCAAACCAGGGTTCTGTACTCCCTCTGTCCCATTGCGTTTTAGTTTCAAACGCTCAGCGAATACCCATGTGGTGGGATCGGATTACACGGGGCTATAAAATATCCCAAATAAAGGCAAAGAAAACTGAGACGGGCCGTTTCCTGAGGTGAAATCCTCCAGTTGGCTGCTGATTCTGTCAGATTTTTTTAAAGACTTTTTAGCAGTTGGAGACAATAGAACAGGACAGCAATGTTCTTCTCACAGCAGAGAGGTGGCAAGCTAAAGTCAGTCACACACGGCAGCCAGCTCCCATTACACACAACGCAGGGCCTATAAATCCGTCTGCACGACACAAGCAGCGTGCTGTGATTTCATATGTATTGGTTACTAAGGGGACGCATGAAACCACAACAAAAGACAAAGAGTAAATTGGGAACTCCTTTAGCAAAAGGGAATCATTTACCTTAGACACAAAACATCTGGGGTAAGATAAAAGTTTGTTCTTTCTCTATCAACAGCCATCATTTTTACGCATAATCATCAAGTTGACCCATGACCTTTGGAGAGGAAAACAGGCCAGGTGAAATCTAAGCCACCTCTGTAATATCAGCGGTTTAATCTCAGGACATACAGTAACATGGTAATGTGATACGGCGGTGAGATACCAGCCGGTGAGGACAGCGGGTGGTGTTACAGCCATGTGGGCTACCAATCAGGCAAGTGAAATCAATAGGCCCTTTGATTGGTCCAAAGTAAGGAGGGATTTTCTGTTGCACTCTAACAGCAACATCTGGTTGGCAGTGGACAGCGGTGGTGAGTGAAAAGAAGGAAAAGGACTGAAAGGGGAGAGGAGAGTGCTAAACTCATACATGGCAGACGAGCCGAAGCCAGAACACTGTGCCATTATGACCCTGTTTACACCTGGCATTAACACGTATCTTGGGTGATACAGCTCCAAGTACAGGTGTGAATGCATTGAGGACGCACTGAAATCCGATCTTTCAGACGACATTGGGAGGTGGTCTGGGCCACATATATACCACATTCTTTTAGCAGAGTGAACGCAAATGTGTCCTGGGCCACATTGAAGGACTACTACTCATCTGATGTCCTCTGCAAGCAGACGTATGTTCTCATTTGTATGCTGATCAAAGTGTGAAACAACAAGAAGCCATAACAACAGGAAAAATGGATTCTCAGTGAAGGCCAACAGCACAAAGCGGGATTCACTTCAACACTGAAGCCATGGCATGTGTAATCGGAGTGCTCTGGTTCTGCCCCTGTTTTCTAGTGAAGCCCCAGAGCTCCATCACAGCTGAGGGCTGGCTCTCATATTCAAAGCGCCTCATAGTCTGACTGACAATCACCTCAGTCTCTACAGTGACCTCAGGTATCAGCGCTGCCTCCCTGCTCATACTACAAGAAGCAACAGTTTGACTTAGGGGGCACATTCAGTCAACCTCACTTGATCTGTCTCCGTCTGGGTGTCGCGTTGGACAGACCATCACATAACCTCAAGGTCATGGCTTTGATTTAGCTGCAGCCATTTGTCCTTGTCAAGACAATGAACCTCCTACCTTCCCACGCATTGCAAACTGCTCTTGATAAAAGCATCCGCTAATTGGTTAAAATACAGAAAACTCTCCCTCTAAGACAGACACACACTCACATATCTAAGCAAAAGTGAGCTGACAAAACAGGCTGCCATGCAAACAAAGCATTGTGACTGTCAGGCTGTGGTGAGGTGATCGCCTTTCAAAGTGACTCTCACTGCCTGTGCCCTCCACCTCTTTCCCCTGTTGTAACCTTAGAGCCCAGAGGAGTGCCAGGTTACTGGGATTCTCTCTCTTTGGCGCCATGCTGTTTAGTGACCACGCGCATACTGTGAGACCTGTGATTAAGCTTGCCCTGTTCATGTGTGAATGCGCACATTTTCCAATCCCAAGTTAAATGGCACTTAAAAATAATTGCTGGTTTTTAATTTAACCAACACAGAATACCACATGGGAGTTAGAAAGGTTCTACAAATAAGCAAGCAAATCCCACCCATGACTGCTTGTGGCATGTCTTCTGTGGTTGTATGGGTAAAGTAAGGAGGTACAGTACTTGCAATGCAACACTCCAGTGTGCAACTCATTCATATCAGACAGAACAGCTAGTGAAAGCAATGCTATCTATACTTTGCCTCGCCTTGTAATATAATCTCTCACCTCCATCCTCTATTTATTCTGATCACGGATTCGTAGGCATCGCCTCTTCAGGACTGGCTCCATGTCTCCAGCACTGGGCATATTAGCAGGGCTCCGCAGGCTGCCCTTGTCCCTGAGTTTGGGCAAGAGCAGCGGGGTGGTGGTCCCACCTGTCTTTGGCGCTGTGGGCAGGGCGTAGGCATGGTCCTCATCAGGAACATGGGGGTCCTCTCCTACCTCCCCAACTACTGCTAAGGGCTCTTCTGGCTGACTGACTGGGCCCTCAAGCCGCACTGGGCCAACAACAGAACACTTGTTCTCTTTGATAGCCTCCAGCTCACTGAGAGCAGGGTCAGGGGGTGCTGCTGGTAGTCTCTGTAGTATTGAGGAGTCCGGACTTGCAGGTGTGGATGAGGAGGACATCCCATTTGGATTGTGGTCCTGAGATGTCAGGGCAGAGGATGTGGGATCATATGAATGACTGCTCCCTGTGGGGCTGGGTGGGTTGTGTGAAGGTGTAGTGTGGGAGTCCTGGTGGTGATAGACAGTGTCATGTGAAGGGGACTGCGGTAGAGGAACGGTGGGTCTGATGATGTCATGGAGTCCTGATCTGGTACCCTGCCCTGTTACTGATTCCCCAAGCCCTGATAAGTCCACCACTCCATTGGCACTGGGCCCCAGCTTCACTTGGGTCCTTTGAAGAACCCTTTGGATGACTTGTCGCTCGGACTGCTTCTGCTTATAGTCTGTCAGCCCCTCTGACTCTGGGGCTGAGCAGGGGGATTCACTGTACTGTGCTCTGGGGGAGGATGCTCCACTGTGGGGAGTGGATGTTGGGGATGGGAATGACCTTTCTGATTTAACCCAATCTGTGTCCCTTGTGTTGGGGTCACTTGGTGACGGGAGACCTTGAGTCAAGGTTCCACCCAATTTTTTGGCTACAAATCTGCTGTCCCCTTCAGGGATCCCTGGAGATGGTGGCCTGCTAGCCCTGGATCTACCCCTTTCTGCCCCCTCTGGCACAGGCTGGATTACACCACTGTGACTTGGAGTTTCTAGGGTTGCCTTAGAAGGGACTGGAATGGGGATAGGAATGGGTATGGGGACAGGTAGTGGAACGATGATGGGATAAGGCACCAGGACAGTGGGTTGGGGCAGAAGAGGGCTAAAAGAGGGAATACCAAAGTTCATTATGGGAGGCATTGGGACAGGACCTCTTGGCATCATATTCAGGGGAGGAGAGTGCAAGCCAGGGAAGTAGGCTCCTGGGAAGGGATGCACCAATCCAGGAGGATTCATGGATGAGGAGGTTGGGGGCTGCAGGTGAGGAGAGTGAGGAGGTCTGTGGATAGGGCTGGAAGGGGGGCCTGGGTGTCTGGTGGGGTTGGCAAGGGGGCTTTTCAGGCCCTGAGCATGGAGAGGAGGTCTGATGAAGGGCACAGGGATTTGAGGTACCGGCTGATGTTCCAGAGTGGGACGAGGAGGGGGTGGAGGATGAAGGGGAGAAGGGTGGGGTGACACCTCCACAGCAGGGGGATGTGGAGGAGGCTGGATGGGTCTCTCCAGTGTCCTCAGCCCAGAGACAGGGACCTTGGAATTAGAAGAGGATGCCTCTGAGGGGGAGATGGAGGTGGATTCTGCTGATCCATGTATTGGCGTAAGCCCTTTAGGGGAAAGGTTTCTATGACGAGCCTCTCCTGAACTGCTGCTATTCCAAGACTCAGGAGTAAGCAGCTTTTGTCCAGGTACAATGCAATCTGCCCTCCCCTCCTGGCTGGGTCTGCTTGGGCTGGAGCTGGTGAGAGCTGCACGGGCTTCTCGGTAGAAAACATCCATCTTGTACTGATTCAGACACTTGGTGCTGCAGAACTGGAGTCGTTCTTCGCCAGATCCAAAGTCCAGGTATTCTTTAGTGTGGCGGACATGCTTGCACCAATCACATACCTGTGGCACAGGGGAGAGAGACTGTGGGGGGTTATTGAAGTGATGAATCCAAGATGAAAACCTTAAGACCTTTGTACACAGTAATTAGAGATGGGCTTACTTTATATCAACCCCTAAGCTAGCTACATGTGTATGAAGCTGTTTTAATCTTGTAATTTTATAGCATATTCATAATAATTCCTTGCATTGGAAAACAAAAGATACATTGATAGTGTCGTCTTACTCTGACATTGCTGTTTATCTTCATCACCAGTCTGGGCGAGTCCTCTGTATGAGGGTGCTGAGGTGATCTCTCACCATGGAGGTCTTCATCTCTGGCCTGACAGGGGAAAACCACATGACACACATGACATGAACCACTGAGAAACAGCTTGTCTGACCTGAGTTCACACTACTTTTGATTGATGGATTCTTTTTCTGATTTACGAGGATGTAGCTGGCCTTGCTTTGAATCAAAATGTTGTACTGGAATCACTCTGCAGTCATTAAACCAAATTTGAGCATCTTACATAACAAGTGCAAAAAATAGCTTCAAATGAATTGCCTTGTCATCAAGGTTAGCGGCTGTTTGAACTTCATACATGGCATCAAACCCTAAAGGTCAGCACAACAAAGGGAAATCACTGTGTTGTGAAACAGATACAATCCTACAAGTGAGTAGAGAGATTATTCAAGTGATGTATTGTCATATTTATTAATGGTCTTGCCAGTATTAATATAGGAAATTCCTTTTGATTCATGTAAGCTGATCTGCTGTGGATCTGAGTGCTCCCCCATCTCTGTGACCCATTGAGTCGTGTTGAGTTACGAAACATGAGGCAGCTGAAGGTAAGGTATGCACTGAAAGTGGACACCTCGCCTCAGGCCCTCCCGGCTTTCCTCTCAGACAAGCAGCGACAAGCCAGCGGCAATGGCTTCCTCCCCGCCTACGAAAAACTAGAGGGCTTGTTGCGCACAGTCAGTTCTGCCCTCCTTTTTGTCTCTGTTGTCTTGTGAATCAACCTACCAGTATAAGCAACAGCGAGGGTGAAAGGGGATATAGCTACTTGTCACGCTGCACCTCCAAAGAGGGTATATCCATGTCGTAATGGAAGGTGAAAAACTATGGCAATGTGCATCAGAGCGGTTCACCATAGTTGCAGCTTTCCTGTCCTCCAGACCAAAGCCACTTAATGGCCGGTCCCTCCTCCATTAACGCGAAACTGATACCAAGTGTCCTCTAAAAACTTTGACCTCCCTCCCACCATTCCTATACTGGCTCCTCCATAATAACTAGAAAGTGTGTTCTCAGAGATCCCCCCTTTCTTAAGTCCTGCAAATTAACCCATCAGTTATGAGCTTACACAATCAGGAGCGTCTGTTTGTTTACCTGTCAGAAACCACTTGATGCTTGGGTCTCCTGTGTATGTAGAGTGGCACATCTGGCACAAACTGCTCACGTACAGTCCCTGTAGGTGTGTATGTAATCTACTGACCTCAACACATCAACTGATCACTGACCACTATAGAGATATCAGGATGGCTTCACAACATCTCACCAACAAAGGGACAAGCCACAACTAAATGTTACTGACTGCCCACAGTGATGCTGATATGAATTGTATAGACTCACCTTATTGCGTTTGAAGTAGGCCCGTCTGCAGGCGGCAAAACACTTCTCGCTGCAGAAGCTCTTGAGCTCTGAACCCATACATAGAGAGTAGCGTTTGACCCCTTCCTTCTGGCACCAAACACACACTATCTGCACATTCTGCACATCCTCCACTGCAGGGGGAAAGCAGAAAGTAATGAGTGTGATTTGAAAAGGTACAACCACCCAACTATGCAAAAAAACCCTCTTTGGATTAAGGATGAGACCGGTGTTGATTACAGAGGGTTTCAACAGTTATGACCTCACAGTATCTCCGAACAGCTAAAGCTAAGTGACTGTGTAATTATTTAACTCAACTGAACTCTCTCTCACTCAAGAGACACGAGTGAGCTCTGCTCCTTTTGACCAGGAACAAATTCTTTAGCCAATTATCTAATCAAGTATATATTTGAATAATGTCAGTATGTTAGACACTGAGCCTTTCGTGGATGCCCCTTCTACACCCAATCATGATACTATCACCTGTTACTAATGAATAAGCATATATTTACAAAAATCAATGAAGTTGATGAGGTACAACTTTAAATATATTGTCTTTGTGCTGTTTTCAATTGAGCATATAGCAAAAATGCTTTAAATGATCAAAATCTGTTTTATTTATTTTTTACACAGCATCCAACTTTTTTGGAATCAGGGTTTTATGAATTAATTAAAGAAGTCTTGGGGCAATATTCTTTCAGGAGCCCATAGATCCTGCTGCTTCTTATTATCTGCACCACTGCTCTGTGCACTTACACTGCAGTCTGTAGATATATGGACCCTGACACATTTTGAATTGTTTGATTTTGTGCACTGTTGACTTTTAAGTTTGAAGGTTTTTGCGTCAATGTTGAGTACATGTACTGCATGCATTATCTGAACAGTGCGGCAGACCCACTCGGCTGTAGTACAAAGTCAGAACAGCAGAAATATGTTACTGAACAAATACTAATGGGCTGCACAGTTTATCAAAATAAGGCTACAGAGCATCAACATTAACTTGCACATAGTCCCATAGTCCACTACCTGCTGATGGCTTTATAAGGGGGACAATGACAGGGGCACTCTTGTGCTCTTTGGGGGTGGTCAGGGATGAACTTGTTGAGGAAGAGGAGGGTGAAGAGGAGGGGACACTGGAGGACTCTCTCTCTCCACTCTTCATGGTGAGGACCGAGTGGCTGACTTTGGTGTCCAGGCTCTTGGGTTTTGGCAATGAGTTTTCTGAAAGACATAAACACAACATAATATGTATGATTACGAGCTTTCATGTAACACAGTAACATAAATCCAAAGTATGCCTTACACGATACTGTAATAACTTTTGCACCCGTAACAATGCCCTACATTGATTTTTGGTATAAACGTGCTCAGAAAACAATGGATGTATCTGAATGAATGAAACATGAGAAGTGGCAGCTACAGGAGAGTACGTCTAGCACATCTGAACAGTGACTCAATGTCTGCACTAAAACCTGCAGAACCTGTTAGTGTAAATTCAAGAAGACTCTGCTCGAACAGTGAACTATCGACACCCGGCCCTCACCTTTTAGCACAGACACATGCTGGCGCCTTTCTCTGTAGTTTCTGATCTCGTTGGCCTCAGAGTCTCTGAGATCCACCTTGTCGTATCCGTACCATCCCAGCAGCTCGTTCATGGTGCTTTCTGCAAATGTCTGCAAGAGGATACAAGGAAAAGAAATCACTGATTAACGTTCTATGTAAAGGGATAGGGTAACTGAGCCATAGCCTGCCTGCAAAAATGGGAAATTGTGACCGTACATCTTAAGGTTGTTAGTGGAACTTTTTATCCTAGGTTAAACATAATCAGACCTTCCTACTCTGAATCAATGCAAGGGATTCTTTCTCAGCCCCAGCCCAGTTGGAGAAATGAATACGGGCACAGTGGAGTACAGTATGACGCTTTTTCCATGATGTATTCAAGCTGTTTACTCTTGCTAAATCTGAGACGGAAAGGTTTAAAACCTAACACCAGTGTGAAATCTATGAATCATCCTTTGTTTATCTCTTTTAATTGGAAAAAAAGAGGGAGAAGAGAAAACTGTTCTCCACAGATGGGATGTGTGGTCCCTTTTTTTTTTTTTATTACGACCAGATGAAAAAAAAAACAAAGGTCTCTCTCTTTATCCACCCACCTCTCTCTGTGGCTTTGGGAGAACCGGATTGGAGGAGAAACCTGATCCGGAACGGGCAGAAATCAGAGCGGGACACCCTACACCGCAGCGAGGTCCCACGGTTCTCGGAAATGCCCCACTCCTCTCCCTTCTTCTCCCTCCGATGTCCACCACTCTCTCTCTCTTTCCCCAGCTTTCCCTGTCCCTACCCTTGCCTCTCTTCCTCTCCTCGTTGCCCCCCCTTCACCTCCCATCTTCACCATCCTCCCCTCCACCCCAGCACCTTCCAGCCCTGACACCCGACACAGCGCTGCCTCTCAGGTTTCACCCTTTTCCAGCACAGCCAGCCTGCTGTGGTGGTGTTGTAGTGCTGTAGTACTGGCTGCACATTCTTTCCCCTGCTTTCCTCACTCCGACCTCTGCTCTGCACTAGGGCCTCAAAGAAATGGATCTCTCCCTCGCTTGCTCACTTTCTGCTGTGTGTGTGTGTCTGGGAGAGTGTGTGGGTGAGTGCAAGCAGCGGTATCATATCCAGCTAAATATGCCTAACGATGATTAAAGTTAAGTATCCGGTGTCTGGTGCTGCGCTCGGGGCTGACGTGGAGGGAGTAGGTCCGAATGTGGTGTTGAAACAGATGTATTACAGAGACAACACTAGGCTGGACCTCAGCTGAGCTAGAAATCAGTTTGCCTGCCTGCTTGTCTGTCTTTTCTTTCCTCAGTGCCGTTCATTTACCCTTTCATCATTTGACTTGTTTTAAAGGTGCACATTAAATGATGTGTTTCACATCACGTCTAAGCTGGGCATTGTCTGCAGGAGGACTACACTGATGGCAGCTCTCCTCTGTGCATACAGTCTCATTTAGTCTGTTTTCTTGTTAACGAAAGACGGGCAATTTTTTTTTCACCCACCACTCCACTTCCCACAATGTTGTTTTTGTTTCTTTTTGGCAGTTCAGACAAACATCTGCTTTGTGAGAGTGACAAGCCATATCCCAAACCACAGAGAGAACTGCAGCCAAAGGCAACAAACCGGGGCCGACCCTGAGATTCAGCCCAGGCAGGCTCACATCAAGCGGGGATAGCATTTCACATGTTTTGATTAAAATTAGTTAAGTTGTAACACTACACCTCCCCTGGATATCAGACGCTACAATCCAAACCACTTACACAGAAAGACCACATTTCCTCTCTCACGAAAAGGCCAGAATCTCCTCCCCCGGAAAAAAAAAAACGCTTGTCTTTTTAGATTTCTGAGCTCCTGCTCGAAGGAGCTTCAGATATCCCTTACCACCACAGTCAACAGATAGCCAGTGTCCAAACCCAAACAAAGCACACAATCCATGGATTATTTTCCGTGCCATAATAGGCTCATAGTGGCGGGAGGGAATCATGTCTGTTACTGTGATTTAACTGTCCTTTAAACCAAGCAGCAGAGGAGAGACTCTTAGAGGGCATGTCTTATCTCTGAATGGCCACTTCAGTTTGCTGTGATACTCGCATCCTTTAAAATTGTGCGGTGGCGTTTTTCCCCGGTGTAAGGCTGAAGTAGGCTATTTAAAGGATATAAATACCCTCTCTCTTTTGGGTGGCATGAGGGCAAGCCTCTGTGGTACAGCAAGTGTGCGCACTGCAAGAGCGGGGAAGAAGTGACGCACATCTGGATCTCCGCTGGACATTTGCGTCCGGCCACAGCTGGCCTGACATGGCGTCACTGGAAGGCGAAGGCCAACCAAGTCTTCTTCACTGCGACCAGCTGTAATTATACTCGTGTGTCTCCATTTGTGACATTTTGAGTTTGCAATTCTATATTTTTCTAACTCGGATTATTTGTATTTCCTTTTGAGGAGCGCAAACTTTACACGTCTTTGAGATCTTTTTTAAACTGCAACGAAAGTGTGTTAAAAAATATGTGATTGTTGACATTACAGCCACAAGAAGAGCATTCATTGACAAGGCACAGAGTATGCGTCTGATTATTCCCAGCATTGATTTGTGCGCAGTTGGCACAGAGCAGGAGGACGTTGTGTGCGTACAGAAGTTATCGCTCGGCCAATAACACGTCTCATTGGATAAAAATTGATGTAGCACAAACACATAGACTCACTCTCACCTTCATCTCCTGGTTGATCTCCCTCTTTACGGGGTGCGCAGGTTTCCTGCTGCGTTTATTTTCCGGCGGTCTCCCTTTCTCCATCTCTGGCATAGTCGTGGTTCTGGCTGGATCCGATCCGGATCAGTGTTGAGTGTCGGCTGGAGGGTTTTCAGCGGAGTAGCTCAGAGTGAAAGCTGTCACTCCCGGTGACAGCGGCTGTCATTCCCGGCCGCCTGAGTCCCTCATCTGGGGCTTCACACCATTCGAGTCCACTGAACATGCGTGCGCTCCAGGCTGGAGGCTCCACCGCCGAACAATCACCACTCTCTGCTCTCTAACGCAGTCAAGAGTCTGCCGGTAACAAAGATGCAGCGTCCGGTTATGACTTTCAAAGTAAATTCTTCATGACGACCTAAAGTCCTAGGTTTTTAAGAGTACAAATTCAGGTCAACAGAGGTTAACAATCAACCACTTAATGATAGAATAAAAATTGAAATGCTTTCATCAATTTTACGAATTTATGATCAACATACACCGCAATTTAGGTCTCTAATCTTTAGAAACAAAACTTTGTTGGTGTGAGCCATGTATGTCAAATAGCAATCCCAGCTAAATTCCACTTAAATATTAACATCATTCCCTTTTGCTACAAACTCTAGTAAACTTGCCACTGAAACGTCTCCGATCAGAACTTAACTGAATTTACTCTATTTTCATGTTGTGTGAATGTTCAGGGAGGTGCTAAAGAATAAATACTGAACATTTATTTTTGAGTGAAAGAAAACAGGAGGGTATTGCTAAAAAACACTGTAATCTACACAAGGAAATACTGCACACGCCGAAATAAAATGGGGTCCATTTCGCTACAATATGTCTTTTTGACGCAACATATTTTTCGTTTTTATTATGAAAGTAGAGTGACCTATCTTCCTGTCTAATTCGTGCTCTTCATGTGCGACTTGACAGTGTCCTCTCCGGATAGGGAAGGGAGTCGATGTAACCCAACACCTGGCGCCCACCCCTCCCAAATCTCAACAGATACATTTCATAAGGAATGCAAAGACTGTGTTTTATCTGAGGGGACACAGTACAAACACTGTACGAATACTCTTGTCTTAAAATAAAGAGATGAAAAGAGCAGGGTGAGTTAAATGATACCAGGGCAGAAGGTATGGGGCTTTCTCAGATTGACATCTGTTTGATCAGTGTGTGACATTGTGTGTGTATGTCTGTAAAAAAAAAAAAAAAAAACTCCTGAAAAGGTCCACATTTTGGCCCTGAGCTACCCTCGCCTTAGGAAAAGTACCACACGCCTGAGGGCAGGGTTTACATTCACACATGAGGGGTGTGTGTGTGTGTGTGTGTGTGTGTGTGTCTGTGCGCACACGAGCTTTGAACATAAATATTTGTCCCATGGTTATTCCTGATGGTAAAGGCCAGAGGCTTTATTACAATATCATGTTTCCTGGCTAGTGATGAAAAGGTGGAGAAGATCAAGTTGCATTCAGCAACATAAACAAACATAAATGAGAAGTTGGACAACTTAATGTCACCACTATTTTGCTATTTACTGCTATATATATATGTATATATGTATATATGTATATATATA
>JBBMOE010000007.1:10336339-10519017 GCA_037975065.1 Chaetodon trifasciatus | reverse complement strand
ACATACATATTCAAAACTCACAATTTTAATAAGCATCAGGTTAATAATCCTACTTACTATAGTGAATTTAGGTGATAAAGTTGGTCATGTCAGTACCAAATATGTCGGCTCAGATGGCTCTGCTGCATCCGTAAATGTCTCTTTCACAGAACTTTCACTTGGTCACTAAAACCCAGGCAGAGAGACAGGCAGGTAGACAGACAGGCGGGAGGGGAGGACTGTTTCAGAACCTTTCTCCTCCCTGTCTCCAGCCGTCCTCGGTCTGCTCTGGTTGGAGGAATCCAGGGACCAGGCTCGTGTAAACAGAAACCTGATCCAGTGCGCAGGGCTTGGGTTTCGCCCCCTCGTACACCCGCTGATGACACCCGATCCGGCCCGGCTTTGGGAACAGGGCTTATCTGATGCCTCACAAAAGGCCCCTCTCTCCGGTTCTCCATAACAGGCGCACATCTGGTGCCTCTGCAGGGAGCGCTGTCCCTTTAGGTTCCTCTGGGGGGGTGAAAGTGGGGATAAGACCGTCTCACAATTCCCTCAGAAATCCACTTAAACAAATGATAGGCGCTATTTATAGGTCTAAAGTTACAATCCCCAACATCTGGACGGAATCATAAAAATTGTCCACTTTGTGTAGGCCTGTGATTATTTGCATTACTGTCCATGGATACATGATTACTGTGAACATACCCTGTCAATTTGCAAGATGATTGAAAATGTTGTAGTCTGGTCTTCAGCATTAACGGAGGGGCAATGAGTGTGAGCTCCTGTGGTTTACAGTGATGCGCTTTGGCCCTTAGGGGGCGATGTCTACCCATTGGTTTTGAATAGCCTAGTTGTGCCTGTGAATATGGCCCAGTGTTTCCCCTGCATCAAATTACAGGCATATACAGTCACGTTGAGGCCATCTGTTTCTGGTCCAGTGACCAAATAAATTGAGCTGTAGCATATAAAACAATTTTACCTTCAATATGGGTTTACATTTCACAACGACGAATCTGACATTTTCCTGTTATACTCTCACACTCATAGACACGCATGCACGTTATGCATGCATGTCTATGTACGTACGTGCATACCTGCAAGCACCACATATGATGTATGTGTATGTTGTATATGATTGAGATTGCATTCGACTTAATGAGTAAATAACGTCACTTAAATTTGCATAAATCGAAACTTATTCTAAACTGTGTGAATAAAAACGTTGGATACTCACTCTGACATTCTGCTTATATTCGGATACAAATAAAACAAAGCAACACCTACTTTTACAAACATCCATATTTTGCGCCTCCAAAACTGTCACTTCTAAAAGTTAAGCTAACTTGTGATGCTACCGTGACTTCCTGTTTACATAGTGGATTGCTTCTGATTGGGCAGCTGCTGTAGCCGTTTCTTTGCAACCGCAAAAAGTCTCTATGGCCAAGACACTTCTTAAACTTTAACGGTGCAGCTCTTGGATCACTTTTAGTAAATCACTGGTTTGAAACTGTAGTACTTAATAAGGATTAATGAATTTTATGAATACCAGCTGCAACCTAATCTTAAACGCTAGGTGTCGCTGTTGCCACACTTATAGCCACAGCCGGACACTAGAGCCTTTTCAACAGGTTAACTTTTAAGTTTGCCGTTTTCTATCTGTCATTCGATTTATGTCACTTTCGTGCCGATACAACATGAAGTGAAGCAACGAATCCCGAGTTTCATCAGCTGGAGCAGACTTCTCAATAATCATAAACCCCATTAAAGCCTGAACAACGCTGGCCACGAATCATCATCACCATGGCAACATAACGGCGGGAGCAGGTGCTCTCGGATGGTAACAAGCTCGTCTTCCTGTGGTCACCACGTTGGTGAAAGTGGATACTTCTCAACAAGTGCCTTTGAGCAAGGCATTTAACCATAGGCGACGGTGGAAGTGGAAAATGTATGGCTGGGATGGAGCATGCGCGCTCAGCTGACGTCCCAAATATTTTAATAGTCTACTTCTAATGTATACACTTATCCTAAACTGTGCCATTATTTCCCTAATTGATGCTTCTGTGGTCAAAGCACCTTTCACCTGTCACATTTCTGTGTCATTTCTTTACGTCCACCTTGTCCGGGACGCGGTCCGGACCCTATAGCCTACGTCACAGACCCGCAGCTGGTATAAAAACCGGCGTCTGATGCAGCGTCCACATTAGAGAGAAGCAGCGTTTGTGGGCAGCCTCCTTCATCTGGCCAAATTATTGGGAAAAAAAAATGTCCAAAATGACGATCGTTCAACTTGGAGTGCTTTTGTTCGCCATATGTTTATCGACACAGGTAAGCCGACGTTTATTCCGTTTAGCCGATATTTTTAGCTGTAAAATTGATTTTATTCATTAGGTAGCGGTTGGAATTCACTGTGTACAAGCGGGGGGATTATTTTAATTTACTGATGGTTGGAAATGAACTGCGCGGAGGTGGGTTATTCGACTTTAATGATGTTTGGAGACAGGGTTTACGCGCTAATAATGGGGTGGTCTGGATTACAGCAGGCTAGACTCGAAGCTCTCCTGGGAAATTAACATGATCCTGAATTCCAGTCAGTCCATTTCGAAATCGGCGGGTGTCTTTAATTAAGCTTCATCCCCAGCCATAGTATGTTTTTCCACATTTATCTCTACCCCTTGATTAGCTCACGCTCCAGCCAGAATTAATGATTCAGGTGCGGCGTATTGTCTACCTGTGCAAAGGTGGGGAGAGAATCTTAAGTTTCTTGTCGGTGCCGTCTGCCAAACGAAACCTGACACGCACGCGATGCAAATGAGGTCGCTGTTATCTTTTTTGCTCCTCGGTCATCCTATGTTGTTAGAAAGTATGTATCGTCGTCTGAGATTGAGAATTTAACAGTGTGGTGTACTCATCCTGAACTTGGCAAACACTGATTGACATTTTAATTATTTCCAGAGTTTTGGAATAACTGTTCATGGTCTCAGAAGTCTCCATCCCTTGCTCTGATACTTGATTAGCTTATTTGCACTAAGTTTAAATGATTGGGTCGTTATCTTCAGTGTATTTCCTCATATGACGTCTGTGTTCAGCACTGGCAAAAAGCTTCTCATCCCTCCATCCTCCTCCTCTTCTTCATCCTCTAACAGGTGGTCTCCCAGAACAGCACAGACCCCACAGCGGGGGGAAACTCCACCTCCAACCCCAACACCACCACCATGGCCACAGGCACCTACAGCAGTTCGGCCAACTCCACCTCCCCCTCCGGAGCAGGCGTCTCGCTGCATCCAGGCACCTTCTCCTTCCTGATCCCCGTCGTCGTGGCAGCCTCTCTCCTGCAGCGCTACTGTTGAAGCCCGGATCCTCACATCCCCATCTTCTCTGCCTCAACACTCCTCCTCACTTCCCATCCAATTACCCCACCCAGTCCAGCCTCACTGCTCTCCCCTTCACTGCACAGAGACCACAAGACTAACCATGGATGGACTCCACAACCTTCTTTGTCCTCCTTAAGTAATGATTTAAAAAAAAATGTAATTCAAGACATTTCTTTCAATAAAGGGGGTTTAACTTTCAGCTGGAGATCATCACCAAGACCCCGTCAGCCCCTTGCATGGAATCAGAAGGAATGGCGGTGCACCCAGCTTCCCTTTTGGCTTGCGTTTCCATAGTCACGCCATCACATTTTGGAGATGCTCAGGGCTGCGGTTGTCATGTCACATGTCTTGATTGAAATGCGGACCACTTGAGTGTACAGAGGTTCTTTTTGTGGATTCACATCCACCTGGCAATCAATAGCAGAATGGTTTTTGTCTGTTAAGTGAAGTTTGGCACATTCAGTAGGAGATTTAAAACAAAGAAAAGCCAGATGACATCTTTAGTTGGGTTTTTTCATAATTTGGCTCTTCGGTCTTTTTATTAGAAATGTCAAAGAGATGTATGTAGCAGATAAGTTGCCGCAGGACTTGTGTCAGTTTTGCCTTGTGATTTTTAAAGAGTTGTGGTCTTTTACAATGAGGGTTTGATTGACACCTTTCCCCCCTTCATCCATGGGTTAGACCCAGGAAATGACTGTATGTATAACCATATGGGAAGGGTTAATGTTAGATTTATATTTCCCCCTTATAGTTTATATTTTGTATAAATGGAAATGTACTGTTTATTAGTTTGGGTATAAGATAATGGAAGAAATGACAATGTACAATAAATTATGAAAAACGACAACTGTAATTGTTTCTTTGATTCCCATTTTCTATGGCTTTCCTCCAATCTCGACCCATAAAATCATCCTGATAGTTGATTTAAAGGGTGTGGTGATGTTGTGTTCGTTGTGACTGAGCTGCCAGGAAGTCTAGACAGGCAGCTGCTGAGCTACAGGCCAGAGATGGACTCAGCATTCCCTGATGCCCCCACTGATCTCCTCTGGATTAGCGCCAGAGCAGCACTGACTGGAAACAGTACCAGCCTCTGTGGCATTCTAGTGATGTACAAAGTCTAAACAAGCCTGCGTGAAACATTTAGATCGTTATGACTCTTCATCCTGCATTCTGACTCTACAAGGAGGAGAGAGGCCTTGTGAAAGCTGCTTGCATGTAGAAACCTGTTATTTTAGTCAGGAGTTTGAATACCATTATTTATATCTTTCAATTACTGGAAGAATAAAGATCAGTTTAAAGGGCCCTCAAGGGAATGCAATGTCATCTTTGATTAGGTTTTCAAACAACTTTGGCGTTTGGCTGTTACTCGACACCGTCTACTCCTGTCCGTGTCCCAGTGCTTAATTGCACAACAGCTGCAGAGCATGGAAAAATATCTGTATAGATGCAGTCAATTAAATCTGGATTGGATTTTAAATGAATTTATGTCTTTGAGATATGTATAATGGAAAGACTAATACCTTAAAACAGAATATGCATTACTGGGGAAACTTGTCATATAGTGATTTGAAAGTATGAAAGTACACTTTGTGATTAAAAGAAAAGCTTTTTACATGCAGAATAACATAACACAAAGGGAATGACTTTAAGCAGTACAGTTACACTTTAAAAGATCAATTTTTAAGTTTCTTTAAAGTGATCTGCTTTCTTTTTGTGGTTATTTTAAACGGTACTATTCTAATTGGTCAAGCAAAACCAATCAACAGGAGCAAAACTAGCAAAAACGCTCCTGGATGTGTGATTTGAGTGATCACTGTGATGGCATAGTGAGTAGCGTGCAGCTCGGAAATGCCTCAGCACCAGCAAAGCCAGCCTCATGACTCATTAGCCCAGCCTATTGTCTCTCAATCCGCTCTGCACTATTAACCTCTCCTCACACCACGCCATCTCCCCACTAACCCCCCTCAATCTCCCCTCCCTGTTAACATCCCTTTTCCGGATCAATCCATTTAGTATCCTCCACCAGTCTGTCCTGAAGGGACTGTATGGATGTGAGTTTTCAAAAATGACTTAGGGTTTTCTTTTCCAATGCTGGAAACGTGATTTCACTTCTATGAGATAATAACTGAATAGTTGGTTTGCTTTTCCCACTGCACTGAAATGACGGTGCCTCAGGTTATGATGCCATTCACTCGAGGTATGTAGAGCCAAAAATCCTAAAAGCAGTCTTTCCTGCATCACTGCCAACCTGACAAATCTGGAGCACCAGCCGGTCCCGAGAGAGCTCTGGAAAACTTTAATTCCATTCAAAAAGAAACCTGAACTAAAACCCAACCTTTCTTTGTGTTATTACTTCATCTAAACCCTTCCTGTATACCATCATTCCAGAAATAGAAATGATCACACTACTCACCTTAAGGCAGTGGTGGAAAAAGTACTCAGAAGTTAAAGTTGCAATAGCAAAGTAAAAGTATGTGCAAGCATGAGTGTAACACATAGCAGCTGTAAATGTGGGGCTAATTCTAACTGCTTTATATACTTGATGCAATCCATATTTAAAAATAATAATTTATCAGATTGAAATTGATAACTGATGTTATCAGGTAAATGTAGTTTAGTGAAAAGTACAATATTGGTTTGCAAAATGCAGTAGAATAGAAATTAAAGCAGTAAAACAATGGAAATTTAAAAATAGGTATTGTATTTGAGTCCGTGCACTTAGTTAAATTCCTCCACTGCTCTGGTACAAAATGGACAAATGTAGAAGGCATTTAGTAATCATTAATTATCTTTGCCGAACAGACAAGGAGAGGGGCTTTGGAGTGTAGGAGGCTGCATGTGGACATCAGTCAGGCCAGTCTCAAACAGAAGGGAAGGCTTCTTTGTTCAAACGTCTGTGTACAGAGCTTACCAGCATCGCTCCTACACACAACATTTTCCTTTCATTTACACTTAAATGAGTCTGTAAATGGCAAATGTGTTCTCAGAGATTCTCTTGCTACAAGCTGACAGTTACAGTGGTAATCTTTTAGTCCTTTCAATCAGTGGGAGGTGGGCAGTATATCTTGAAGGCCTATGCAATAATCTACCATTGACCTGTGACAAAACAAAAATTCAACACAAGTACTAATATTTTGCCGGGTTGTATTGTAATGTACTGGATCACATTGTAGATGTACACTTGGGGCTGAAACCCACCCCCCAAAACAATAAACATTAAATGTAGAGAGTGCTGCTACATCAGTAGATAACTGTATCATCAGCATACATAGAGATGTTTCAATGAAAAAGCCAAAAACCTATGATCCTCTTTCCAAATACGCATGTCCAGATAAACAGAGTTAACAATAATACATGGTTAGATTGTATTTAAGTATTATAATAACCTATGTTTGTTATCTGACTACATTTTTTTTATTTGCTGTTAATTCATTTACATTTGCCGTTTATTAAATTAAATTTAGACTTCAACTCATAGGTGTTTGGCTAAAGACAAGTCTCTTCACAGAGTCATTGAAATGTTACCTGACTACATTATTCACTTGAACTCAACTCATAACCCATTGCTCTCATGCCACAGAGAGTTTAGGTGCTTGCATGTTGATGCTTTGCTGATTATTCTGTGGACACTTGATGAGGAAGCCATGATTAGCTGACCACTTCTGACATCAGTATGTTGATATTATATGTTGAAAATCACTGTAACATGAGCGCATGCCTTAAGCCATGAATCTACTTAGATGATTTGACAAGATCTAGAAAGCAGCTTTCCTTATGCCAACAATTACGAGGAGAGCAGTTTAAAAGAGAAGCCATTGACTATCTTTAATATATATATATATTTTTTTTAAAGAGATTACCTAATAAATGTGCTCAGGCAGAGCCAATCTCCTGTTGACCATTCATGTAACAAGTAACAAGTGTTTATGAGCCAAAAAAGGGTTTTTTTTTTCATTTAATATCACTCTCCTCCAAAACCTTGTCAGAGCAGCATTTTGGCTCATGAATGAATTTAAAAAGCAACATACTGATTCACAAAAATGAAAATGAGAAGTAAACTCTCTCTCATATCTAACACTTTTCTCCACAAGACTCTTGGTTTATTAGTTTGGGCCGCTTCCCATCAGTCATAATGTTTATGTATTTGTCCTGCAGATGAAATTCTGCATGTCTTTTTGTGTTCATCCACTGTGTCTCGTCCACTCTGATTACTCTGAATATGGCAGAGTTGCTGCTTCCAGTAACGTCAGAAGCATCACTTCCCGTGTGCCAGATTCCTTTCCTGGAAAGAGTCATTAAACTCAGGCTGTTAGCAACGACAACAATCGTATAAGCTTTCATGATCGTTGGTATGGCTTACGTCGCTATCATGTCTCATGAACTGGCAATAAAAAAAATCTATACAATAAGTCATAAAATGGCACAAGTCTGCAAAACAGTAAGTGGATTTATATTTTTATTTTTTTTTAGTAAAAGGACTTTTAAAGGGAATAGGATTATGTGCCTGGCTGAGTTACACTTCCCTTCTCCTTTACTAAGTCTTGACTGACAGTTTACCTAAACATCCATACTAGAACTGCATGTGACATACAGTCACCTTTCTTCTGGTGTGAGGTGTGACACCCAGGAGACCTTTAATCATTGATTGGCTTTATGAATTATTCAGATGGCCGCCAGTGTTGCAGGGACAATGTCACACACACACACACACACACACACACACACACACACACACACACACACACACACACACACACAATGACTTCAAACCCACATGAACACCCTTGGCTTGAGGGCCTTTCATAAGTTTCTTTGTGTGGAAGCAAGTGGTGCAATCACATGACCATTATTCATGCGTTACGTTGAGAGAGATGAGAGAGGTGATTGTGAGTGAATGTTTACCATTTTTACCACACAAGTCAAAGTGGACATTTTAGTGTGTTTGCGTGGTGATAACTTACCTGATATTAGATACAGTAGTCATGTTTCTGTTGTTAAGGGCTAAACCCCCTGACTTGTGTCAAGTTTCAGGACTGTATTAAGACAGGGCTGACTGCAGGGTCGCTTATAGGAACAATAAAATACATTTACTTCTTAGACAATTGATCTGTATATTTCAGAGATATATATTTCCACTTACAAATTTCAAATTTAGTTTCTGTTTTGGAGCATTGTATTTTAGCTTTAGCTTTAGCTCCATCCAGGAGTTTGTTTTGTGCTCATGAATAATCTAGTTCACACCTCAGACAAATGTGAGGCTCGGTGTCACGCCTGCCCAACACTGTCCTTGTTGCCTAGTGCCCAAACCCCCCTCTGCACCGGCTGACTCACGGATGAGAGACAACTGATGTGAAAATGGTAAAAAATTAGGCGTCTGACTTCTCAAATGGTCAAATCAGGTGCTGCAGCTGCTCACACACTGTTCTCACAGTGTGTTCTGTACAGCTCAACTAGCCTTTAATTTGCCTATTAGAGAGAAGAAAAGACAACAGGTAGCAGCTGCAGTAAGCCGTTTCAAAACAACCTATTCAGGGGAACACATTAAGAGAAAATAATCCTGCTGTAAAGTATGCAGGAGCGTCTGTACAGGAGACATACTGTTCAGACTGCATGAGAGAATTATATAATGCTACCACTTTGTCATTTGTAACCATTTACAGAGCATTCATAAGTTGTAAGTCAAAGTTTTCTTAATAGGTCATTCATAATTCCATGCAAAAGCATTATTAAATTATTTATTAACAATTAATAAAGCCATTAGTTACACCTTATAAACCCTTTTAGCAAAAGACATATATATATATATAACACTGAAGCCAGCCAAACAAATATCTTAACAGCTAACCTGGATGTTACCTTAGTGTTGAGCTAAAAAGTGCTCATGTGTATGTAGCAGTTTCAGGGGCATATGTGCTTTTTATTTATTTATTAGAACACAGCTGTATCAGAAGTCAAGACTGAACCAAAAACTGGTCTCATTCAGAGGTATGAACAATTTGGGAATTCAGTAAATTGAATTCTGCTGAAGAATTGTACCCAAAACGACACACAACAAGAAGAAGGTGGAAGAAGGTGAAAGTGTCCTTAAAGTATCAACAGGTGTGTTTTCAGAAAAGCCAAAGTCACAGGACTCACTGTGATTTGAATGACTGAGGAAACAAATTTGTCACAGGCAAAATAAAGCATCTCCTGAGGACTAAGACTTAACACAAATTTACATTTTTGCAAACTCTCCCTCTCAGATTTGCAAGTTTTCACCAACATGAACTTTGTACATTTAAACTTATAGTCTTTTACTGCCATATAAACTATTTATCCAAAAGAAGACGGTAATGCCAACAGTGTTATCTACAACTCAGGTATTTATTGTGAATATAAGGGTACACCCATTACTATACACACACTGCGTCTGAAAAGAGCCATCAATCAATCATCACGTTTGGTCTAAAAGCTTTTAATCTACGTGCGCTGTGGTTTTCAGGGCTGTAACGGTGAAATACTTTGTGGTGACCAGATTATCCTGATCCTCTCAGTTTATCACTCCTCTGTCCTGTTTATGCAAATCATCTGTTCCTGTCAGCATTTGACTTTCACGTCTGGAACAAGCTGTTGCCACTCTTGTCTGTGAGGACATTTTCCTCATATTTACAGCTTTTGAGACCAAAGACATTACATGATTTTAATTTCTTGCCCTTGTTTAAACAAGTTCAAAGGCTAGGTTGGACTGATAAGACTGTAACCAGCATTTTGTGAGATTTTCTCGCTGTATTGTCTGAACAGTAGAAAGACATTGATCAATGGATGACTTGCAAAAAAACACAAAAAGCAGCAAACCCCCTTAATATGTTCTATAATAAACCACAGTAATAAAGACATCATTTGGCGAAAACAAACATTAGTTGACGGACCAGACAAGCATTTAACAGCTCAGAAGAGAGTAATTTAAATTATCTCATCACTGCAAAACACACACCTCGTGCTGAGGCATAAATGAGTCCCTGGATCATCCCTGGATCTTTTTACGCTCGATTTTAATTGCATTTATTGGAGCATCGAGAGGGCGTTGGCCAGACTCATTGTGCTGTTCTTCATTCCAGTGAGAGAGCTTACTTCACCAAGCTCTTCAGTCCAAACAAGACTCAAGCACAGAGGAACAAAGCTGGTTTAGTATGAAACTCTAATGAAACTTGGCCATCCCTTTACCACAGTGGAGGAATTTTTTTTTTCAAAGAAATAACATCTGCAACATTTGTGCCTTTTGTGAATTCAGCCTTTGAATATGTAAAATCTGTTTCTATGTGTTGACTGATTGATGACTCGTTGTTATTTGTTTGATTAGCACTGATTATGCCTGGAAACCCTACTGCGCACACAACACAGAAATGCCAAAAACGGAGCTGCAGAAAACATCACTGACTGCAATTCTTCTGCGATATGTGAAATGAAATCAATTGTAAATGAATCTTGAAACGGGGCCACAGGAACATTTCAGTAACATGATGTCCTTAATGACTTGAAATAGAGGAAGGAAAAGGGAAAAGGCAGACAAGAGGCTGTAAATCTGCTGAAAGGTCCATCCTGCCAGATGGTCAGCTGTACAGTTTTTTTCCGGCCTGCCTCTGTTAGGGAAGCTTGTTGCTTTTTAGACATGACGAGACTCCCCTTTGCTGTATCAACAGACAGCTAAAGAGGATCAATTATGGAGAGAGACCTCTGTTAAGCTGTTTGATTTCTCTCATTCTCACTAATCACATGTAGCTTGTAAATCAGGTGCATAAATGCATCCTCTGTTCCTGTCTGCAGGTTCACTGATTCATGTCCAGAGGCTGTGGTCACCATGGAAACCGAACAATAGAAAGATGTTTGACACCGATCCTGGAAAACTGTCCTGTTGGGCAAATGCGCCCTCGTTAAGTCAGACCCAGATGGAGAGTATCCTGTAACCGGTACGTCTTTGCTTTATCAATGCCGGGCACATTCAGAAGCCCCTGTGTGATCGGACAGGTGGGGCTTTAATAGAGCACACTTCACATGTAATCTGATGACGTGAATTAATATTCACACAGCTGTAATGCGAAGTCTCATCCCTTTGTGAGCCTCGTGCAACCTGCTTAACATGACAGGAGTGGGAGCCCACAGAGCTAACCTGATTTCATAAGCAAAATCAGGTTGTATCCCAGATGTACGCCACCACTGTCCCCGCTGTCAGTGGCTACCAAACTCAGAGAGTCCTCCGAGAGCGGCTCTGATCTAACTAACCGCATATCTGGGACAGATCATCCTCCCCTCTCTGTCTAACCTTTTGGAAGGACACCTGATGCCACATGATGGCACCTGTTTGCTGGGAATAGCTCCCACCCACTGTGTGTCGAAAGAAGGCTATATGAGAAGCCCCAGCCAGAAACCTTCAACATACATTAACTAATCCTGCACACAAGGACTGTTGAATACACTGATGCGTGAGAGAGTGAGAGTGTCTCAGTACCATCTGGTCCACGAGTCAACAGAGAATCAATGCTTTTTCCTCAAGCTGCACTCCCCTGTCACGAACATCTGACAAGTTGAAAGCTGCACACAGAAATTTCACACACTTAAAATTGGTTTTCCTGCCAGCAATCTCTGAGGGGATCTCATTAAGAGTAGCTGAAAATCTGCTGTTTTATTGTCCTGAAATTCAGCAAAAACCTATTTGAATTTCAGCTTTGTGCCACTGAGAAAAACATGGAGGTCTCAGCTGTCTAAAGTATTGTGTTGTTGACCATTTTGCCCCAGAATTTGGCAAAGCTCAACATTTTGGCAAACAAGTTGGCAAAATCTCAGAAACAAAACATGGTACAACTTTAAAAAGCCACAGCCACCAAATGTTCACTGAAAGTCACACCAGTGGATGATTATTATCTGTGGAAAAAGTTGCTTACAAAATCCTCTGACGTGCTATTTCTTGAGTATGTCTCTAGAGACAGAAAGTCACTGTTCATCTTCTTCTTTTGATGTCAGTACTTATTGTCACCTTCTCCCAGTGCTGCACCGCTGTGTGATATCTGATGTGAGTCACACTGCATGTGCAGGAAGCAAAAGGAAATCAGCCACAGTGTCCGAAGCAGAGGCCGATGGGAAAGTTTTGGCAAAAAAGCTGCTGACTCTGCTGCTGGTGGATAAAGCGATGAATTCCACTTCCCACAAACCTTGTGTGTTTGATACTGAACTTTTGTAAACTCTTTCATACAACTCGTACAAGGTCAGCCACAGATTTGCACTGAAAATTTGAAACTGTCCATCAGTAAGCCAACTCAAAGAGAATGCAAACTTTAGTGGATCAGTTTCCACAGTGAGTTAAGCTGATTGAGGGTAAGGAAGCTAGTATACATGTTTTTGATGGTGAGGGAAACAGGAGGGAATCCATGCAACCACAGGGAAAAACATGCAAACTCCACACAGTAAGGTCCTTGCTGTGAGGCAACGGCGCAAACCACCGAGCCACATCTAACCTGGTTCTCTCCAAATGTAATGAAATCCACCTACTACACATTATATCTCATTGTTTAGTCTTGTTATCACCAGTGGCCTTTCCAGGAAGTCTGACACATAACCATTTAAATAACCACAAACATTCAGTTTCCAGTCATTTTTACACTTTTTGTATGGATTAAACAAAGATATCGTTTGTTAATTCATGAGCTTTAGAGGTGGTGTTAGGTGGATTTTGTTACCTTTGGACGGAGCAGGCAAGCTGTTTCCCACTGTTTATACTCTTGATGATAAGCTACGCTAACCGACTGCTGGTTGTAACCTTATATTTTCAAGTATTTTTCCAAAATATCAAACCATTCCTTTAAATGTTTCAGATGAGTAATGGTTTGAACCAGTGTGATCAACACAAATAGGCAATATATAAGCTTGGTGTCTACAGTCTACACCTCACCACAGTTTGGTTGTATTCTGTCTGTCAAGCTATCCTTAAGGACTTAATTCACCACGTGATGTGTGTTTTGCAAATGTTCTTCTACTCAGTTTACCTGTCGCTATTGAGTTACACTTCATATTTACATCAGGATATCCTCTGCTGCGCTTTTTGGCCAAAGGTAAACACTGTTAGGCAGAAAAAAACATTTTGTCCATGTGATCTATTCTTCTGTTACGATAACTGACTTTTCAGCATGAAATGGATATCAGATACGACCTTTTTTTATTCACAGCGACACATCACGCCTGCTGCTGCTGTGTAAACAGCGAACGCGATGAGTGAATTTGAATAGCAAAAGGGATGTCAGGCAAGGAGCGAAAAAACATTCAAACATTGTCGGAGAGTTTAAAGGGAAACACAGACAGAGGCTGATCCTGTTCAGTATGAAAAGCTGGTGAGAGCATGTAATGATGGAGATGGAAAGGGTTTACGGTAACCAAAAACTACAAAGGAACACACCATAATTCCTCAGTGTGCCTCATTATATCATACACCCAACTACAATGTTAGAATTTGTGGCTCTTAAATGTACTGAGTAGACTTTTTCCTTGACGATGCCTCATTAGCAGCCTGTCAGCTCGACTTACAGCCCCTCCACACCTCCTCCCAGCCCTCTCTTCGTCCTACACTCCACCAGCAGGCACTGACATTTGTATAATGAATGTGGTTCATTTATCAGATGGCTGCCCAATTACTTGTGAGACACTGTGGACTGTGGAGAAAGTTTAGCTGTATTTGAGAAAATGCAGTGTTTCCTGGCCGAAGAGCTGCGTGGATTACATTTAATCTCTGCAGGTGCAAAGTATATTAGAAAGATGTTTCATTCATTTGTGACCCACACTGAAAAGATGAACAGGTTCCTACACAACAATTCAGAGTGTAAGGTGCAAACAATGTTGTATAAGTGGTTACTTTATACATTTTTCTTATATAAAAAGGAGGCAGTAATGTTTACAATTTGATAAAGACATTCAGCCTGAAAAATAGGTTCTCCAGTGTGATTCTCAAAAAGCAGAAGGAGACTTTTTTATATGCCTAAATACCAACATTCATATTTGCTTTCCATCTTATTCACCCTGGACTTATTTTGAAATTATTTTTTAATAAAATAGTTCAGCATCTTGGGAAATAGCTTGACTTCAGGTGGAGACTTAGATGAGATGATTGGCACCACAGTCCACTGAATATGAAACTACCTTTAGCAGCCCATTAGCTTAGCTTAGCACAAAGACTGGAGACAAGGGGAAAGTTAGCTCGGAACCAAAGCAAAGCTTAACAGCTGCTCACTGTAGCTTCATATTTAATGTATAACAATAAGAATCGTACCAGTTTTCTCATCTACCTTTTCATGAGAAAGCAAATTTAAGTAATGTAGTTTACGTTTGGCAGCTGGAGTAATGTCCTGAAATTGGTGGTCAGGGGTTTGCAAATGGCAGCGATGCCAACAAGAAGGAGTCTGCTAGGGAGCTGTAATGTCTGCAGTTATTAACATTTGCTGTATTTATGAGACACACTGTATTTTGTATCCTTTGTTGGAACAATAATAGAAACACAGTAAATCACACAGCTTACAGTGAAGTTTTGTATCAGTCATAGTTTATGTTCTGGCTGTTATTAATTATGTGAGCAAAATAAAAGTACTAAAATGGGTTAGATTTGACACAATGTCCACTGTGCGTGTAGTTGGACAACAGTGTTTAAGCCAAAGTTTAAACTGACGGCAATAGCTCTGACGTCAGCATTTACAGTATAGTTCCTCCTAATCCCCAGAATAAATAGAGACTCAGCAGCACATTATATTTCCACTGCTGTCTTTTCAGTGTGGAGGACGCCTGCAGATAAGATGCTATCTGTGAGATGAACTGCAGAGCACACTGCGTTTCCTGTGTCACTGCCGCTGTGGACCGGCCATGGTGTGTCCCATTACTCTATTAATAGAGTAATGGGACGTTGATATACACTGCATCAATGAAATTTAATTCTAATTCTTATTTTCATAATACCAGAGGTTTATTTGAGCTAATTTCCAAAATGAAAAAGCTCATGGTCCTTGTCTCTCAAATAAAAATAAGCTCAACAGGAATTGCCACATGTAGCCACTTAGCTCCTGTTTAGTGAAGAATGGAGAATTAACATGAGCTATTACTATTATTACATTATTATAGCTAATAGCTATTATAGCAGTACAACATTAGCTAGCTGATTAACTCAGTTTTGTGCTTTGATCTAATTCACAACTCTATGAGGAGCTAGCTGGGCTTCTTCAATTATCTCCCAATTTTTTCCCCAATTCAAATATATTTTTTAATGTTGATCCTCTTAGGCTTCCATGGAGGTGAACAGGTGGTGCACAGCCCTCCTTTCTTTCTATCTGTCGCGGCTCAGAAGAAACTGCATATTGATAACAAGGCTTGTGCAATCATTATCACCCTCAACAAACATATTTATATATCGCCTATGTTAAAGAATTGTACGAAGTATGTTTCTTCTAAATAAGGACAAGGCCTACATAGAAGCCTCACATTTTTGATTTGCATGTTTTCAAATGTAAGGGTGTGCATATTCCCTTGTGCATAAAATGTTTTTTTTTTTTTTTTTGTGCAAGCATTTGCATGAGACTTTCCCTTCCATTACTTATAAACCCTTCAGGTACATTAGTTGAGTGGGTACTTTAGCTCCATGTATTGCCAAATAGCCTTAGCAACTAGTTAAGGTCCAAGAACATTTTAAGATATAAGGTCACAAACCTATGTAATAAAATAAATCATATCATATAGAATGATAATAAGCCTGTTTGCTCTAGGTATTTTGCTCCTGTTTGCTGTCTAACGCTCGCTGTGAATGCATGTTCACTGATGTTACCCGCAAGCAAAACAAGCTACAGTGCACATAATATGGCCACTCCAGTGGAAATTTAATATTATCATTATTATCTAATGGAATTTTCGTGGATCCACTGTGTGAGCTGCAGATCTTACTCATTAAACATATATTCTTCTGCTCACAGGCAGAAAGTGAAAAGCTAGTTAATTTGACGTTGTGCCTTTCCTTTAGATTTCTTTACATCACGGTCAGTATCCACTGTACTTGTGTCTGACCTATTCAAAAAAAATGGGGCAGTTACTAGGGAGAGAAACCAATCGTTCATTCTAAAAATATAATCTCAGAGCCCAGCTGTACAGAGGTGGTGGTGCACAGCCCTCCTTTCTTTCTATCCGCCATGGCTCAGAAGAAGCTGCATATTAATAAATGAGGCTTGTGTGATCATTATCCAAGCAGCGAGTGGCCATTCATGCCCAACCTCACCGCAGGCTCACTCCTTAGATGTACTGTGCCAAGTATCTAGAGATTTGTCTGCTAATTGTTTGTTTGGCTCTGGGAAGAACGTAGGATGAAAAAGGTGATTGGTAAAGGAAAAAAAAAAATCAATGGATCCATGAATGCATACAACAACAGACAACTGGTGAGCAAATACATATTTTATAGAGACAGCAGAAATAGACCCGAGGATGGGCTAAAGTCTTAGTCAGATATTGACAGCCTTTTCCACAGACCACTACATGAAATTAGATCAAAGCTATATTTTTTTGGAGCAACCATGTGATTTGGGCCACAGGTCCCAAGATGGAAGGGAGGCCTAGAAAAGCAACACATGGCGTTTCTGCAAGAATGACCCTCCTGAAAAACACCAATTTAAGACAGATGCTGCTCTCATAGTTTGACCCAGTCTTGTCTTTGGTAGCTGGTCAACAAGAAATTTTCAGGTTATTTTTATAAAGTGCCACCTGAAAAATGACATGGCTACTCTCAGTAGCATAGAATTGAAGTTTTTTTGAGCAGCAGCCAGGGCTAAAATTCATTAGACAGACCCACTGTAATGAGCCAGCATAGACAAAGCACCCAATTTCCAGTGTGTCCTCTTTCCCCTGGGAGCTGTGATCATAATGACAGTGCTGTTTGTTGCCTGGTTTCATGCTGAATCATGATCACACAGCCACAGGCCCCTTTTCTCACCCCTCTCCCTTCGGTCTCATTGCAAAAGAGGACATCTATTCTGCTTGCAGATTATATCATTTGCATGAGACAAGTGTGATTTGTTTTATTTAATTATTTCGCCGACCTATAATTAGGATAACATGATGTGACTGAGCAGCTTCTTCGCCTTTTATTTTATTTTTATGACTCATGAGATATCCTGATGGGAAGCCATGTGGCTCTTGCAGCAGCAATCCTGCCAGCAGTGACCTATGTGCAATGGTCAACAGCAGCGCAGCTGTTTTGCTTTAAGCCCACTTGCAGTTTGCATGGTAACCATCTTATGCTGCAGTAAGTCTCACTTTAAAAACAAGCAGTGATGTGCAGCCATTTGTGCATCAAGAGGGCCTGTTGTTTGTTTCCCAAATGAATCTTTAAGATACGATACACTAATGCCATGTTATAACTGTGAAGCATCATGTAAACATTAAAACAAACCCCAATGAACCCCCTGTGTATTGCCCAGGCATAAACAGATAATGTTTGTGGCCCACTTGCCTTTGGTTTTCTGCGCTCATCTGTGCCCTGTCCATTAGTCTTTGCTACACAGTCATGTATTCCACCCATTTATCTCCAGCTGATGGAGCACTCAGCGGTTACTTTACTGTCGAGTAGACCTCTCAAGCATATTAGTTTATAATTTTTTCATGTACACATGCATTTTTATGGTAATAGACTATTATTGCTACATAATGGATTTTTGTGTTTGAGCCTTAATGGAGCCAGTGCAATTCTGCTCTTTCCCTGAGCTGTGTTGATGGTTTTGTTACTTTTGTTACTAGGTTTGTTACTACAGCATACTAAAACATTTATTAGAATTGTTCTATTATATATGTAATATTATATATAACATTTACCACAGCACAATTTATCATTAGCATTGCTTTTTTGAACAATGAGCAAACTATAACATAACACTATACACTATAACACTATAATGCAGACAATAAAGTATAAAACTAAATTCATTAAGCATTGAGAGGTCCATTCCACTATTAATAAAGTAAAATAAATTATGTAGGCTTTACAAACTGAAAGTATACTGTTTATATACAAGACAAATCATCAAAACACTGAAAAAAGTTGTGCCGTTTTAGTTTCAGTGGATCTCAGAGATTGTATTGGAGATATGAGGTCTGCTGAAAATAAATTATTATTATTATTATTATTATTATTATTATTTCGTCATCATTTCACGTCACAGTCATTCTCTTCCGATACTGGTCAGCATATTTAGCTACAGAATTCTGATTGGCTGTCGTCGTGAGTTCAGAGGTTAGCTTGTTATGTAGCCGTCTTGCCGGAAAGGGGTTTGTTGTCTGCTGATTTTTGTCATAACGGTTGTTATTTTAGCCTAACGTGACACTCGATAATACACTTAACGTGCACAAAGGCGTTGTCGCTTACTTATTTGACCTGTTATGTTCATATTTGGTGATACTTTGAGCGGTGACGACCTGAACATGCTAGCTCAGTAGCCACCTAGCTAGCCAGCTAGCTAGCTTAGACAAGGGTTCTTGGAACTGATATGAAAATTTGACCTTGCTGGCACAGCCAGCCGAGGGGCGAGTTAAACGGCTTCTGTTATGGCATCAGTCAGGTTCCTGTGTTTGTTCCGCGCGAAAGCAGCAAGCTCGACCAAAACATTGGCTCGAGCAGGAAGGAGTGTGTGCTTCAGCAGACATGTCTGCAGCTCACCCTCAAGACTGCAGAGCTGCATGTCTGCATGGGTCATTGATCAGTATGGTACCAATGGGGTTTTGAAATATACAGAAGACATCACCGTCCCCGGCGTCAAGTCGCCCACTGAGGTGATGATTAAAGTCCATGCGGCTAGTCTCAACCCTCTTGATGTGTCTATGAGGGGTAAGTTTTGCACTCACACTGATATAAACAACACATTCACTCATTTGCGGTTGAAGCGTCTGTACATACCTGCTCCCTGTCTTCACTCTCAGGTGGTTATGGAGCTAAATTGCTCAAATTGAGAAGGGATCCACTGTCTGTGACGGACAATGGCAGTGAGTTTCCTCTGATTCTGGGTCGTGATGTGTCTGGTGTGGTGATGGAGTGCGGATCTGAGGTTACCCATTTTGTTCCAGGGGATGAGGTAGGAGCTGCACTGCACACCTGTCGTTCAGAGGAGTTAATATCATGCAAGGAGTGGGTGATATGGATGAAATCCTGTGAAAGTGTATTCATGATTTTAAATTTACATGCTATGACAAAGCACATCTGGTAAAACAATTGGGAAACTGTTAGTTGATAAGATAACCAGAGAGGAATGTCTTTTTTGTGGTAAATTAAGTTGAAGAAATGGAGACTCTTCATCATATTGATGCAAAAGTCATTAAAAAAATCCAATATTGCCATAAAACAGTGCTGCTCGTAGATTTGAAGCACAACCTTCAGTGCTCTAACACAGTGTCCTGACCTCCTGAGGTGGTTGATGATAAATCTGAGGTGTCAATAGATGATCAGCAGGAGAGGAAAGAAAAAAATTCTCTAATATTTTTTTGTGAATGAGTGCATATTTTAACTTTTTCTCAACTTGGACCATATGATCATAACTGAAGGGCTTGCAGTGAGAGGTCATAAGGAGACATTGCTTCATTTTAAAGGATCACGAGCCAGGCAAAGTCCCTGACAGTAAACAAATGTATATTATCTCCCATTGCATATCATCATAACGCTCACTTCTAATTCGCGCAACTCTATAGTCGAGTTATTTGCAGACATTTTTCAGGAAGGGAAGATTGAGCTCTTTCTGCTTGGTCATCACATGAGTGTGATTCATCATAATTTGAGATGTCTGCTGTGCTGTCGCCCACAAATCCTCATTACTGTCTTCCTGCAGAGAAAAATGCAATTATGTAAATTAAATATGATTAAATAACAGAACCATACACCAGTTAAAAAAAAAAAGCTACATCCAGTGTTCCACTAATCTTGTTCCATCAGTGTAAAAACATCTTTGGAAATGACTAATGACAAGAACAGGAACAGCTAAGAGCTTAATAGTCGATTAACTAGAGTCTGGGATGAAGAGTAGGCGGTTAGATGGACTCGTGTTCAGCATGTTAAATGTCATATTTGCGTTCCAGGTGTGGGCCGCTGTTCCCCCATGGAAACAAGGCAGCCTGGCAGAATTTGTGACTCTAACAGAGTACGAGGTGAGCTACAGAGCCAGTAGAGTTACATCACTGCAGCAGTTTTCAGCATCAATCCACTGACTAAAGACCAACTCTAAAGTAAATTCACTTTCCTGTCAGTATGTTTTCAAGCGTTTATAAACAAAATGTTGAACAAAAGTTTGGAAGAATTGCACCCTGTTATGTAATCCTGCAACGTAAGAAGTAATTAGGATTAAGTTTGTTTGGTTCACAGGAGCCACTGTGGCAGCAATTACAGAGACGCACAAATTGCCCTCTGTTTTCTTGCTGCACTGTACTTAATTTATTCAGCAGCTCCCGCGGCCGCTCTGCTGATTAGACTCGGCTTTTAAAAAGATAATTAAAAAGATTGTTGACGCGTTGATATATTTCTAACTTTTCACATTGTCTGTGCGGCTGTTTCTGCAGGTTTCCCACAAGCCAAAATTAGTGAGTCACACAGAGGCAGCATCCATCCCCTACGTAGCCAACACTGCTCTGTCTGCGCTCGTCAATGCAGGGGGTCTTTGCAAAGACAGCTCTTCTAATAAAAGGCAAGGACCAGCCTGATCTTGGATAACCTTGTATTGAAAACCTCTACTTACACAGTGTCAGGGGGGAAAAAGTAAGAAGTCTAAGTTCCTGAATACATTATAAACGGCCATCAACTAATTCTTTAAGGAGTTTCTAGATGTGCTCTTTTTCTCTTAAATCAGTGTAGTCGTGCAGACCCATACACTGGTAAGACATATTTTTTATCACATTCATTTCAATGGTGAAATTGGTCTAATTGGCGACAAAAGGGTTTAAAGATCATGCCTCCATGGACTGTAAAATGTAACCTGATGTGTGATCGAATGAAACTTTCTTCTTTCTTCCAATCCTGCAAATCTCTTTTTCTTTTTTTTTAACCTCCTGAGGTTTCCACTTCTTTTAGTAGCGTTCACTTAAATGAGTCACAGTAATTGAATGACCCTCTGGTTGCTGTGGTTTCTTCTCACAGGGTTTTGATCACTGGAGGATCCGGAGGTGTCGGAACATTCTCCATTCAGGTAAGGTGAACTGCACCGGCGCGTATGTGCGACTCTTTTAAACTCTGCATGAATGTAGGACCCCTTGCTGCGTCTGTGTGTACATTTCTGTTTTCTTCCTCTGTGTGCTGCCAGTTACTGAAGGCCTGGGGTGCCCACGTAACCGTTACTTGCTCTCAGAACGCCGAAGGCCTTGTTAGAGGGCTGGGGGCTGACGAGGTGGTGGACTACACAGCGGGAGACGTGGCCCAGCAGCTAGAAACGATGGAAAAGTATGTTGTTGTTGTGAAAAGTGTGTAGAAGTAACCAGACTATCAAATCATACAGCACATTATGTGCACAGTGGTGATATTGTATTGTTTTTATTATAAAGAAACAATGGCAGCAGAGTGTTCTTTACTGGCTCCGGGGCCAGACTCTAACCAAGTATCATTAGAGTCAGCGCCAGGCCAATTAAGCTGCTAATGAAAAGGAATCATCCAGGGCTGCGAGATCCATGTGTGCCTCTCCCCTTTAAACACCCCCAAATGTGGAAAACATCTTCCAGTCAGCACGACACAACTGCTCACTGACTTGCTTTCTAGTTTCCATGGAAACCAGGGCTCAAGGCCTGAGTGGACGCTGGTTCACCCCTCTCCTCGCCCCCAAAATCAAATTGGTTAATCCCGGCTTTAGCCTGAAGACAAAACATCGTTTCCGAGCGCACGCTTTAAGCCAGGGCCCTGGCAGTGCTCACCTGAGATGATGAAACACGCAGTGCTCTTATAACTATGAACCTGCTCTGACTTGTGTGTATGTTTTCCACCAGGGCTCCTTCAGGTTTGACAGTCTGTGTTTGCTCCCTCAGGTTTGACGTGATTTTGGACAACGTGGGCGGGGAGACAGAGCAGTGGGTGGTGGGCATGCTGAAGCCCTGGTCTGGGGCAAAGTACGTCACACTGATTACGCCATTACTGCTCAGCACCGATTCAATGGGCCTGCTGGACGGGATGTTTCACGCTGGATTCACCCTGCAAAACAAGGTCATACAGGTAAAATGAGCGAAGCAAACTTTCAGCACCGAATCAGACGTAGCTGACGGGAAACATTATGGTCTAAAATGCGTCTTCACTCGTCCTGCAGACGACGCTTACAACCTGTTTTTATTAAATGCATCAAGCCTGATATTTCTCATGCTGCCATTAGTTGTGGGTGTGGATGGCTACAGGTGCTCCCAAGCTGAAATAAACTGATCTTCAGTGGCGTGGAAACACAGCATTGTATAATGAGTAAACACCTGTTCCAGCCAGTAGCTGTTTTATTTCCATTCAGTTGATCAGATGAAGTGAAGTTGAAATGGGGAGAGGAAAAAAAAATCATGTCAAAACTTGACATCATAGCTTCATAGCATTCTCAGTTTATGCTTGAGGTGTAGAAATATACCCTGCAGGGTGTAATAAATTTAACCGTGTGCTGGTGAGGAGAGAATCTGAGCGTCCCTGCATGTGGGCGAGCCTCATGGTACGCCCTGTCCGTCCAGTTGCTCTGTTAGTGGAGAGCGTGTGTAATGAGGGTAGTGGGTGAATAGGCGAGGACAGGGTGGAGCTGCTGTGGGGACTGAGTCAAGTAGTCCTGGGCGTTGCAGGCAGGCATTGGTGACAGCACGGCTGGCTGTGTTGGAGTTGGGTATGTGTGGATGAGACTGTGTGTGCGTGTGCATGCGGTTGCTGCTGAACCAGCAGTATTTGGTGTTTTTGTGCAGATTGTAGCCGACACCACCCGCCCACCCCCCCCACCCCCCGAGCCGGCAAATACCAGTGTTTGTGTGTTTCTTGCCAAGCCTCCGGGCCCCTTTGTCCACAGGAGCAGCCAGCTGGTCAGTTTATTGGGGCTCAGCCACAGCAGTCACACCCTCAGCTCCAGACAGCAGGCTTCAAATGGGGGATCACAGCGCAACTGAGCCCTCTAGTGTTCAACTTCTCGCCAGCACTGACTGGTCATCTGATGGTGAAACATCTACTGGAGGCTAAAGAGGTGTGGCAGATTGATGCCACATCATAATATACAGCGGAATGATCAAATATCAAGCATGTTGGATTTCAGGAGTAGCACATGAGAGTTTCTTTCTTTTGTTCTGTTTCTTTCTTTCTTTCCTTTCATTTCATTATGTGTTTTCCTTTGCAACATAATTAAATTGGTGAAACACAATACCTGTTTTCAGTAGATGGATTACATTTCTAGGGAGAACCAAAGCAGTTTCCGTAATAGGTAATTGCAGAAGGATTATTATACTTTAATTATAATAACCAGAGTAAAAAGGCAGAGTCTGTTTGCCCTTCAAGCTCACCACCAGCATTCTTCTCTTTTTAAGCCAGTAAGTCAACCAACACTGAGAAAAGCACAGTGTGCACCTGGATTACAGGTGATATTCCAAATGAAATCTCAAGTAGGAAAACTGAGTAACTGCTCAGTAGCTACTGTAGGTAACTGGTCTATCTGTGAAATATGGTGTCACACATGTCACTCTCATGATGGAGTGCCTCCAGCATACACTATGTGTGTTCTGGCTTTTGGTCTGTCCTGTTTGGTTTACAGTAGTTATCAAATTAGGACTCCTGGAGACATTTGTCTGCTAACTTTCCATAGCAAGACCTCTCTGTGTTCTTTTACACACAGCAATGTGCAGACCTGCCCGACTTCTAATCGTTGCCTCCTCTTCGTTTCACCCCTTAGAACATGATCTCTAGTGGAGTCTTCTACCGGTGGGGATTTTATGCTCCAGATGGGCCCGCCCTGGACGAGGTCAGCAGGCTGGTGGACGATGGGAAGGTACTGTACTGCCTTATTACTGATTTCATACAGGCTGGCATACTGGCCAGAGTGGGGAGATGGAAATCCTCTCATTTGCACACGAGTCACAGGCTGAGCGTGAAATGCATGCTGATCATATGTGCTGTATGATATCCATCCCTCTCAACACTGAATGTGGACGTACCACGGATTCCACACGTGCCTGTGCTGAAGGCTCCCCTGTGACTTTGTGAAGGCGTGAGCATCGCATATCCCGCTGTGCCGGTTGGTTGGCGGCGTGCATGGCTGCCTGCTGGGCGATTGAGTCAGGCGCCAGGAGACGGTGAATGGATTTTTAAACAGTGCTGAGCAGCCATTCGCAAAAGCGTGCGGGACCTCTGTCCTTTTGTCCCGGGGCTTACAGCGAGCGGCACACTCAGACCAGTGGCGGGAAGCTACGGACCCCCCTCCCTCGCCACACGCACACACTTTCTCAGTCAGAAGTGTGGATGGTTTCCAGCGTGACGCCACTGCGCTCCCCATTCATTGTTACCAACAAGAGATGCTGACCAGAATAACAAGCCTGGCTGCTCATGTTGTGGGACCAGCACAGGATTGTCCAGCCTCATCACATTCTGGACCCCTCCCTCACTTTTTTCACATTTGCAGCTATGAAAGCAGCGATGATGTAGCATTAGGAGCTTGTGGTTGTGTAAATGGATTAAATATGATTGGTGTAACTGCCATGTGTTGGACAAGAAACACTATCAATCTTACATCTGCGTCCAGGAGTATTGAAAATAGTGTGGTTATTCAGTTTGTGTGTTTAGAGCACTTAATGCTCGGAGTTCACCCGTCAGCACAATTTAGAAAGCACAAGTTGTCACAGAAACATCAGTGTAATTGACTCAGTTGTCAAACTGTCAATACGAACTCTGCAGCCTAATAAAGCAGGACATCCATCCATTTCCTCAACCCATTAAAACAAAGTATCCCATGTCTGATATGCTGAAGGTTTAAATCTGATCTCATAATTGCTTCCTGACTTACTTCTTGATTTTAAGCTCATATTCATGACCTTTTTCTGCTGGTTCATCACAGATCCTGCCAGTGGTGGAGGCCCAGTTTCCATTCGCCCAGGTGCCCCAGGCTTTTCAGAAGTTGGAGGAAGGCCACGCCAGAGGGAAGACGGTCGTCAGAGTGGTTGAAGAGGACGACAGACAGAGTGAAGAGTTGGTGCAGAACAGTCACACGGAGGCTGCAGAGTCACAGCAAGCAGTGCAAGAAACGGCCAAGCAAAAGTAAAGGCCTTAAACAGGGAGCTGTGATTCCTCTCACCTTTTCAGGGTCACTCTTGACAGCAGTGGACTGTGTTATTCAGGGAGATCAGAGGTGCTGCTGTTAGTGCAGCAGACAACATGCATGACCTGAGCTTGTTCTGGGAACGTGCCAAAGGTTGTTCTTGTTAAAGCTTTCACCTTTGTGTCTCGACGTTTTGAGTTATGCTGAGTTCATGCCATGGGGAAGTTTCTGTAATTACTAACTGCAGACTAATAAATACCATTCAGGTCAGCGTCCAGCTGGTAATTACACCCAGGCAGCTTTCTGATTCTGCGATCTATCCAACAAGGAGTTACATAAAAAACATGTCTGTTGCATACTGAACATAGTCAGCGGGAAATGTTTATTAAGTGATGTGTTTATCCTCCAGCACCAGGTGAGGCAGGAGCAGCTGCATTTCTTTGCATTTGCACCATCTCCATGTTGAGTTGTTTGACCATCAGCACATCCTGACTGCTGGAATCTTTCCCACCACCATGTTGCATCTGGTGCAGCGTCCAGACAGTGAGCTGAACAGAAGGCAACCGCTGAGCGTTTGTGGAAAAGCAAGCAATGAAACTTTAAATTGGAAACATTCAGTCTGTACATCACACTGAAAACCAAGTTCAGCTTGAGCCACTGTACAATGTATTTAAGAAATTTATTGACAAAAATAGTTTTATTATTCTGAAAAAGAGTTGCGTGTTGTATAGTTTTGATTAAACAATGAAAAAAAGACATTTCAAGAGAAACTGTATTTTTTGTTTGCTCATGCAGCTGAAAAATAAAGCCACAGTATACACACAGTATACACACAGACATGACAGTGCATAACAAGATAACACTTTTTGTTAACACTTTTTAAGTTAATTAACATCAGGCAAACTGATTTATTTAACGAAAAAGACACAATGAACATTACAATATATTACTGGAAGTGTAAAATATGAAGTATTTTAAGTTCAGGCTTCAGACCGTTCGTATGTTCGTGGGCAGTGATGTGTCGTTGGGGATTTATCCGTCACTCTCTCCGTGCTGACCTTCTCAGTGGAAACCTGTATTAGTTCTCTCCTGCAGCAAAGGTTGATAATCTCCAATGACGTACCTCGTCCTTGAGCACTTGTTTTGCAGCTGCATAACAGAGCCTCCAGTTGCGAGCTGTGCCTCTGATAATGTTAGGGATCCAGTCCAGCAGCTCACTTACTTTCATATAATCTCCAAGTCCCACTGTTGTTGTAGTTTATTTGGATCAAGTGTGTTTAGAATCACTTGGTTTTTGTCGTAGTGATGCCCCCCTGAAACAGAAGGTTTTATTATTAATATTGTCGATAGTCAAGCGTCATATTTTGGGTGTTTAATGCAGCTGGGATGACTTCATGTTCTGTAATAAACTGTATAATATTAAATATAAGTGCTCATCCAGGGTCAGATTATATGGTAATGTTAATTTTTCCATTTGTTTAATCCAAAGTATAATCAGGAAGCAGTGAATGAAAGTTTGTACACTGATATTTTTTAGTCCACAAGGTGTCACTAATTGACAGTGATGCAAACACAAAGCTCCCAGACTGAAGTGAAACACAAACACACAGGAAGCTGTCCTCAGGGTGACCATCTCACACTCCTGTTGCTAATACTAGCTTTGTTTGAACCAGAGTTGATAACTAATGAATGGAAGTTGCATCTTAACAAGCAGTACTGTGACGTTGATGAGAAAAAGGAAGCATCTCGGGAACATAAAGAATATTTGAAAACAATTGTAGATTTTGCTTAATGTCCCATATTAGATAGATTTGACTGTAAAACCTGAATGCAAAGTGCTTTGAAGTTATACTGACACTGAAGAATTATATAACCTTGAAATACTTCACTGTGGCAAACTCACTCCAGCTGCTGCTACGAGCTACAAATCACCTTAAAGATTTACACGTCACGCCACAGACGGATGCTCACCTTTGACTTCCAGGACCAGATCAGAGGTGGGGGTGTAGCGGATAAAACCCTCTGGAGTGATGCTCCACAGGTGGACTTGGTTTTCCAGCTCTGGGGTGAGACCCACGCGGCTTCCTGCTATCGTCACACTGCCACTGGGACTCAGGCAGCACTCCTCCAGCAGCTGGAAATATAGGATCAGCCAGTGTTTAAACAAACTGTTATGCAGTGGTGGAGGACATATTTAGATCCTTTACTGAAGTAAAAGTATTAATACCACACTATAAAAATTCCTACATGAATAATGTGACTTACAGTGCATGTAGAGAGCTTCAAGTTTTTCATTTTATGTTTCAGACATTTTAAAATGGATTCATTTTTTTTCTCATCAGTCTACACTCAACACTCCACAATGACAAAGCAAAATTGGGTTTCTGGAGTGTGTTTATTAAAAATATACTGAAATATCCCATTTTTTAAAGTATTCAGACTCTTTGTTGTGACAGTCGGAATTGAGCTCTGGTGCGTACTTGACTGGAGTTCACCTGTTCCTAATTGAGTTCATTGGACCTGATGAGGAAAGGCACACACACCTGTCTGCATAAGCTCTCACACTTGATGGTGTATGTCAGAGTGAAAAGCAAGCCATGAGGTTAAGAGAATCTGAAGCTCTGTGGGGCAGAATTTAAGGCACAGATCTGAGGAAGGATAGAATATTTCTGCAGTATTAAAAGAGCGCAGTAGCCTCCATCATTCTCACATGGAAGATGATTAGAAGCAGCAACAGTCTTCCAAAGTCTGTCTGCCCAGCCAAACCTCGGTCAGACAGGAAACCAAGAGGTCGAAAGTCACTGAGAAAGATCCAGAGTTGCTTTGTGGAGATGGGTGAGCCTTACAGAAGGACAGCCATCAGTGTAGCTTTACACCAATCAGGTCTGTATGGCAGAGCGGCCAGACAGGATTCATTCCTCCATTTGAGTCATGACAGCCTGCTGGGAGTTTGCCAAAAGGGACCTGAATGACTCTCAGACCATGAGAAACAAAATCCTCTGGTCTGACAAACCAAGAATGAACTATGTGGCCACAATTCCCAACAGTGTGCGTGCGTGCGTGCGTGCGTGCATGTGTGGAGGAAACCAGACACTGAGAATCACCTCACTGATACCATCCCTACAATCCTAACACGGTGCTGGAAGCATCGTGCTGTAGGGGTGTTTTTCTGCAAGAGGGACTGTGAGACTAGTCAGGATAAGAAATAGAAATATAGAGCAATCCTGAGTGAAAACCTTCTCCAGAGAGCTCAGGGTCTCGGGCTGGGGAGAAGGTTTATAATTCAACAAGACGACCCGAAGCTTACTGCCAAGAAAACACAGGAGTGGCTTTGGGAAAACTCTGAAAGTCCTGGAACGGCCCAAACCTGTCGTGAATCTCTGCAGAGATCTGAAAATGGCTGTAAGTTCCATCCAACCTGGTTGAGCTGGAATGATTTGGTCAAGAAGAATGGGGCAAACTTCCACAGAAAGGCGAGCCAAGCTTGTAGGGCCACTTCAAGAAGACTTGAGTGTGTCACTGCTGCCAAAGGTGCTTTAACCAAGTGCTCACTGAAGTCAGAATACTTTGATAAATGGGATTTGTCTTTATGGAGTATTATGAGATGATGGATGAGGAATAGATTAACTGAGACATGATAAAATGTGGAAAACTTGGGTCTGAAAACTTTCCATATGCACTGTGAATAAAAGTATGTAAGTATAAAATTCAGGTTCTTGCTACTGATATCCAGTTTCAGTCTCTAGTTTCAGTCTTTTCTTTGCTTGACCTGCTTTGTACCTGATCTTGATTCTGATTGGACTTATTTTGACATGATTGAAATGGTCTGGACTGCCGCACTGCTGCTGCTCTCCCTACACAATAGACACCTGTTCGTAGTATAATGATGGGACTGGCACCTTGCAGTGGAGATGTCCGTTCTGGTAGAACCAGATCTGCTCAAATCCATCAGTCTCCTCCGTTTCCTGGATCCGCATCAGTTTGACATCATCCAAGTCACCGGTGACTGACATGATGAGCCCCGTCTGTCTGTTCCTTAAACGGAAGTGCACTTGCTTCTACTCAGAAAAAACACCAGTAAAAACACATATGATCAGACAGCGAATAACGGGATTCATCATTTTTTAAAAAACAGTGCAACATATGTCTGTGCTTTATTTTTTGACCTTTACAAAATTATAAGCAAGCTTTGAAGGAAGCTATTCTCAGCTCCACACAAACCAGTCTGAAAAGTTCAGTGTCAGACTTGAAGGTGAGAAATGCAAAGGCAAGAAATAATCAGTGCTGTGAGTTCTTGAGGATCACAATTCTCCACAATAATCCTCAGTAATTGCTGCAAATGTCTTAACAATGGCAAAATGAGCTAAAATGAGTCGGCTGTTGAGGCTTGCTCTGTGCAGCTTTCATCAAATCACAGGTGCTTTTTAAATCAGACCTGACGACAGCACAGGGAACAGGAGGCATTTACAGAAAGTCTTCAGAAATCAGCCGCTATTTTGAATTGTGCTATCAAATCTAAGCCTGCTACATATGCTGCCTGCAGCCGACAGCCTTATAGATATATAACTGTAATAGAAATAAAACCAAGTCACATTTGGCCTGCCTTGAGCTAACACTTTTTTCCTGAAAGACCATAACGAGTATAATGAGTCATACGCAGCAATTTTGGCATTTTGTAGGGTTTAATCTAAAGGCAGCCTTGCATCTGCACAGACAAGCCTAAAACAAACAAAACATGCACAGTCCTAATCAATGAAGCAACAGGCTGTTTGTCTGTTTTAAATGAAAGCTGCTTGAAAGTGAAATGAACGGCTTAAAACAGAAGTGTGCAAATAAATATGTTCACCGTCATGGTGAAGCACTGAAAGCTTTGCGCTCCTTGCGGAGCATCAGGACTCACCTGTATTAGAGGGCGGAGGGATCCAATTTTCAGCCAGCTGCTGAACGCGCGCCAGTCAGGCACCTCACCGGGCTTCAGCAAAATCTGAGCTCCCCGGTAGTTGATTTCCTTATATACAACCCACCTGGTCACAAAGAGAAGACAAAAAGAGAGTTTTACATTTTCAACAGCTGCTGGGAAACCAACACTTTGTTCTCAGGTGCTCTCTTTTGGCACTTTGACTGGCCTGAGATAAATAATGTATACAATAGTGCTTCCTATGTAAGGAATTTGGGCTGTACAGAAAACAGTTTTTTCTGTCCATGTATAATTCTTTGCTTTAACAGACATGGACTGTTGGCGCAGACAGTGAAACAAGAAGAAAAATGCCTTTCATATTTTTCTTTCTTTCATTACTCCTCTTCCTTCTGTTGGCTGCTGTAACATTATGCTGCATTTTGGCAGATGTCAGCCTGAGAGAACATCCTGATTAAATAAAGTTCAGACAAAAAAAATCACGAGTCCTCCCTTCCACGCAGCACTGTGCCAGACATAATCTCCTAAAATGTGCCGAGCTGCACGCCCGTCCAATGTCGCCATGACTCTAAATGTAGCCTTTAACTCTGGTCTCAATGGCTCTGTTCTTTGGATGATTGCCTGACTCCCCAGCAGCAGGAATGTGCCACTGCAGAGACAAGCTCTGGCTCACTGTGAGCCTTTTATTTCCTCAGCATGGGCTCACATCTCCAGTCTAAATCTCACACATCAGCAGCAGGTTTCCATCATCGCTCCGTCTGTCAGGACTGTCATACTGCCATACCGCTGACCCTGCACTCTGCATGCAGTTAATTTGAAAGCATGAAATGTCAGGTCTGAGCATACAGGCCAAAGAGGCCACCTACCTACGCAGTCTTATAAAATAACTCAGGGGACCATATTCACCGACAGACCTGCATTAAACGCTCTTCTTGCAAATGTACACATCATGACATCATAAGACACACGCCCTTGACTTTACATCTTTAAGTATCTCTCAGTCTTTCATCTTGAATTTGAAGTACCTCGTTTTGTCTGTTGAGAGTTATCTCCTTCACCACCTCCTCTGTGGACTACTGTTACAGTAGTGGCACACTACATGGGTGTGGTTCACCACAAACAGCTTAAAAAGCTTTTGACTTGGCGGTTAAAAACTTTTGAATTAGAAAAAGATTCAGAAGAGATTGAAATCAACAGAGATTCAGAAGCGGAGCTGATGAGGACCAACAGGCGCCACTGAAGGGGCGCCCAAGTAAAAAAGCAATGGATATTATTCTGGTTCACGTGTTCCTGGCAGCAGGGTGGGTTCACACCCGACTAGAAACACACACAGCCTGTTATGCATGAACCTCTCTAACTCATAACAAGAGGAAAAAACTGCAACTGCCTTACGTCCCTGCAGAGCGCGTTTGCACCCTGCAGGTGTAATGTACTCACATGCCTCCTTCCACCAGCACAGACTGGACTCTGTTGCAACCTCCAGCCAGCTGAAGGTTGACTGATCCGTCTGTCAGAATTACCCTCTTCCCCCGCAGACCACTCCGCTCAAACAAAGTGATGGATGGCAGTGAGAACTCCTGCAGAGTGGGAGAAAGCACATTAAGGAACGGAGTAGGCGGAGAGCTGCTGGTTGAAATTAAGATACCACACTCTCTCCTTTGTGCCCCCTGGCAGTTTCCCCTGTGTAACTGTTGCAGTCATGTTGTAGGTCAGCCGTAGTGACTCATTCATGCACTCATTTTGTGTGGAGAACAATGACAGACAAGCTGAACTGAGATAATCTTCGGATTAGGTACCTTACACGTGATGCTTGAAACCTCTGACATCTGACAAACCTGTTAGCAAACATATGACTTCTCACTCATCCAGCAGACACAGACATTAGCTTTCATTTGTCACAGTAAGACAAATATCTTGCTCCGATTGTGTGTCTGCCAACTCTTGAGGGAAATACTTAGCCTTAAATGCTCCAGTGTTCATAAGCTAAGGGGTAAAGGTGGCTGAGAGCAACGGCGATGAGAGCTGGAACACAAGTGGCACCATTCACATGAGCCATAATGATTTGCTCCATTAAAGGGGAACTATTAACAAAACACACCCAAATCTCAGACCAAGCTGTCAGTGGTCACGTTGCCTTGTGGGTAATGAAGGCGCCACGTTTTGACACGGATGAACATTGAAGAATGCATGAAATAAAAAAGATGATATCTCTGGTTCTGCTGCATTCATTTTTCCCCATTTTAAAAATGATTTTTCTGATTGAAAAAAAGAAAACACTTACAAAGCCAACAGTCTGCAGTGACAGGATGGAGGAGCTTTTGTGGAAACAGCCCATTGATCTCAGGTCTGGGTAGCTCCCCATGTCTAATACATACATCCTGCCAGCGAAGTCCTGGCCCTCATATGCCAGCCAACTGAAAGTCATTTACATAAAGACACACACAGACATACACAAAGACATTAACACACACACACGAGAGGGGCACAACATGACACTCTCTTTCTGGCCTGATGAAGAAAGATGATGACCATTTCAAACTACTATGCATGATGTCAGTTTCCAGTTTTAACACGCACATTAAATTACTTGCTAGCACAGAGTGAGGTGCAATATGCACGCTATGCTACATTATTCATGCCAGAGGGTGAACAGGATAAAGCAATTAATTATGAGATATTTTTTTAGCAAGTGGAGTAGTGGCAGCCTGAAGCAGATGAGTCCCAGAGATACTTTTGTAATATGAGAAATATGTAGCTACAATTGTATCAGATCACCTTTGGGAAGTCCAAAGGATCCTATTGCTAAATGTGCTTCAAATAACTATGATTCAACTTAATCACTATCACCACAGTGTAATAGTTTGTCCATAGAGTGCGGTATTACTCACCTGCCGGCCAGAACCTTGCAGGAGGCCACAGAGAAGCCGTCCTGCAGGGAGGCCACGCTGTCCTCCAGAGCCACAACAGAGCCTTGAAATCCTGGTTCAGAGAAGAGCTGCACCTGAGGCACACAGCGCAAACCACCTGAGTCACCCCCTCTGAGCCCCTCGACATCAGCTAAGACAGTCACCACCTCAGAGAGATTAGATGTGATCATTCATCCTTTTCAATCCACCTACCTTAAACTTGGCTGTGTTCACAAAATCATCCTGAAAGGAAACAACAGCTTAATGAGACTCATTTATATGCACTGAATCGCATGAGAAAAGGGTTTATTTGCATATTTCTATGTTGAATGTAAACACAGCAGTGGTTCATGTGCTAAGAAAATACATGATTTTACTGCATTTTGCCTCAGAGGCTTGTCAGAGAGTTCTGGGTGGAGCTGCATCACCACAGTAGGCTTTTCATGAAATCTGCCATCATCTGGTTTGAAATCGAGCTTCCTGATGACTCACCTTTGTGATCTAAGATGTTTTCACATTCGGTCTTATGACAAGCATTTTGCTCTTGCGCAGATCAATTTACTCTTGTTTTGCCTGCACCTCACGCTCCCAAACATCATCTCCAGTACAAAGGCTTGTCTGTGCCCCCGGAGATCCCTGCTCTCCCTTTTAAATTTTGACTTGGTCACAAGAATGAGTGTTGTGACTGATCATATGCCATGAAAGCACTTGGTTAGCCAAACTGGGATGACTAGGGGAAGTGAGAATACAGCGAGCACTCCAATATTGCAAAATTGCTCAATTATTAATCGCAGACTGCTAAAATTACAAGTAATGTGGTTATGTGAAACTAACTGTGCAGCTCGGGGGAACACACTGCTTCAGTGACTGAACATGAAATATCACAGTTAAAAGATAATTTATTCTAATAAATCCAAATTTCTCCAGCAGAGCAAAACAGCAACATTTCATAACTTTGTCTGAGTCACCGCTCTCACCAGCACAACAGGCATTGCTGAGGCGATTCTGGGCTGCAGCGCCCCCCAGTCCTCCGGGCTTCCATACAAGCCTTTCTCCAGGACGTAGGGCTCACCACAAAAGCCCGGCTCTTCAAACACGACCCAGCTGAGAGAGAAAACAGAGGGCAGAGAGGCACGGTCACCCTTTAATTTTGCACTGACATTTCCGAATTGTTTTTTCTCCCTTCTCATTGGAGAGAAATACAGTCTTTGATGCACCCACACTTGCTAACCACGAGAATTCACAGCATGAAATGTAAAAGTTTTCATTCATCATGTCAGTCAACAATTCCTGGTCAGAGTCCAACTCGATAATCAGCTCTCACATGATAGTATCTCAACAGTTATGTACTGAATGTACTCTCTTGGTAAATGTGGCACATCTTGGGTAGCTGTGCGATTGCGTATTGTTGTGGACGGCTCGGGTGTTTCTGCTCCTGCGCCAGACTGTGGTTATATTTGCATTTGTGGGCCCGAGTCTGTCCTGACGTGCTAGACAACAACAGCAACTGCTGTAACGACGCACTGTACCAATCAGAGGCTCGTAGGGAAGGCAGCACGGCATGGGCGAGGCCATGCGATCTAATAACAGGCTAGCAGCAGAGCAAGAATAACCCCTCAACGTCGTGAGAGTCCTGCCTGCTAAAGAAGCACAAAATGTTCCCCTTCACATTATTCATCAGTTTGTTGGTCTCTCCCCTGGGTAGCAACAATCACCATTCTGCATTTCATTATTCTGATTTGAATAATTCTCATTTTTTTCTGATTTGCACCTGGTTTTGTTTACTTCTGATCATAGCATAAGCACGCGGAAATCATAACAGCGCCGGAGCACAGCCGCTGCTTGGATCTTCTATGTAATAATAAAGATGATGAAACGGCACACTTAAATATAAAAGGAATTCCTTGTTTTCAGGCGTTCAGGTGTCTCATAACTCCTCCTGCACACCATGCAATCATTTCACATTCATTACAACTGTGAAAGGGCGTGAAGACGCATCATCCAAGACCAACTTACACTGGCAGGAAGTGAGGTGTGGCAGACTAAACATTAGTGAACAAGGTAATCTGTCTCGACCTGTCAGCGCGGGTGCGGCAGCCTTCCCGCTACGCACCTGATTTGCAAAGAACGGCTTCACAAGACCTCACTGTTACCGTAGCCTCGAGAAATTATCACGTTGAGTCGTAGGAATGAGTCTTGAAGCATGCACCGTAGTGTACTTAGCAGCAGAGCAGGTAGGGACGCAAGCATACTTCATCAGGAACACACCTTGAGTCTTGCAGTGGAAAGGCATCCGAAGAATTCAAATAAATGCAGACAGATTTAGCTTGTTTACTTTAGCGGCAGAAATAATCCCATGAACGCCCTGACCTTCCTATTACTGCTCACACAGCCGCTACGGTCACAGGGATAAGTGTAATACTTGTCACTTACACGCCACGGATGACATCAATTGACTGCGTCTTCAAGCCGTAACCGGTGGCATCCAAGTCGATAACAGGCACCGTGAGGTCAATGTTCACTCCCCGCTCGCCGAAATCTCTGTCGCTGAACATTTTGAGGTGAGGAGCCATGAAATCCTGTGACAGGGATGAAACCACCTGGTGAAAATCTGACGAGCATCACACCAAGATACCTCACACATGAACAAGGCCACATGTTCTGTGGCAGTGGTTTTTGTCAATGCCCCTTTTGGAAGGAGATAAAAAAGTCCAATATTCCTCTATGAACCACTGACATTTTCATAAACCATTAACAATACAGGTGGTAAAGAAACAAGTCAAGTGGAACTTTCAAAATAATACTATCAAGAGCACAAACAGAATGTTCCCTTTCAACAACATGAGTTCCTATTGTTCTAGTTTTCAGGCACACAGTGACATCCTGCACGCTGAAAGCAAGATAGACTTTGTCGTGTTTGCTTGGCTTTAGATTTGATTGATTTGCTTGACGAGCGTCACAATCTGTTCATCTCACTGCACACATATCTGCTCACTGTCTGAATTCATCTTAATAATCTGGATCTTGACAGTCTAGCAAATGTGAAAGAACTTGTTTCTTTGTGTTGCCCACATGAATCCATATCTGTCTTAAACTTGAGTCCTGGTACACGTTTTTCCAAGTATTGGGCCATCCAAAAATCAGCACTGTCCACTGCTGCTCACGTGAAGTTTATTCTCTCATTACAGCTTCATGAAAACAAAACCATGGAGTCTTTGGAGTTTATTATTTTTTTGTTCAACACTGTTTTTAATGAATCAATTCTTCAATAATAACCTTGATTAACTGGGGATTTGCCTGACTGGGACACAGTGTAAAACATAAATAAAACAAAATGTGATAATTTGCTACTCCCTTTTGACTTTTTGATACTCAATTGAAAACAGTGCAAAGACAATATATTTAATGTTTGACCTCATCAGCTCCATTGATTTTTGTGAATATATGCTTATTCTGAATATCATGCCAGCAAAACTTTTCACATTGAAATCACATCATTACTTTTAGCGTATTTGTTAGAAATTAAATGTGACTGAACTTGAAACTGGATATCTTAAGAAACCACAGCTCGTACAGGCTACAAATACATATGTTTTCTATTATTTCCAATATTTCTGAAGCTTTCAACTTGTTTTTGCTTTTTGTGTGGTTTTGTGAGATTTCTACATGAGCTCGGGAACACGTTGTCAGTAAACACAGTCTGTTTGCAAATGATTGAATTCTGTTTTTATTTGCGTTTCACACAGTGTCCCAACCTTTTAGGACCCACAGTATATTTAATAGATAGGCTGAGTCTCCTTGCTTGCCTACCTATACACTGTCAATACTGTGAGTTTATGTGAAAAGTCTTGGTCTGAATGGTTTCATGTGGATTTTCTATTCTGAGAAGAATAAACTGTTTTCTGAGGGAACACAGAATGCTTTCCAGTTTGGAGACTAATCCTGACCTTCACAAACCCACAACTGAGACATTATACCACAGTCGCTTTTCGTCACATAGCAGTGTCTTGAGCTAACTTCGGTCACACAAAGGTGTACAGTGAGGTACTCACAGCCAGTATCGGTTGCAGCGAGAGCAGCTGCTCTGAGCCTCCCCAGGAGCTGCAGTCCAGGTACTCTCCTTCCTCCAGAATGTGCTGCTGGCCCTCAAACCCAGGCTCGCTGTAGCCCACCCAGCTGGAAAGAAAGGGGTGCAGCGATTTTCCTGGTTAGAGCTGTATTTATAAATTGCGACTGCGTTATATAACCTCAAAATCACCAGCTGGCAGCGAAGTTAGTCCTGCTCCGAGTGCAGATTAGCACCTAGCTTAATCCTGCGCCAGCACAGAAAATGAACCTTGCGACAGAAGAATAAAGACTCACAGTCCTCCGATGATCTTTAAAGAGCCCACGGACTTCAGTTTCTCGGAGTCAACGTTTGCTCCATCTGCAGAAATGCCCCCTTCTCTTTCACAAAAGCTGAAAACGTCACTGTCGATTTCTAAACAGGAGCCCTCGAAGCCAGCCTTCTCGTACACCACAGCCTGCGATAGAGGAAGGACAGGGCTCACATGAAGCTTGACTGATCATTTATATAGACATTTTTCTTCAAATACAATTAAGTCTTTTTAGTCATAGGAAGACACTTGATGACACTTGACCCAAGACAGTCAGTTAAAGAGAGAGAGTTAAAGACTTCTTTCTAAATGGGATTGAATACATTTGAGTTTTATGTCTTGATGAAGGTCCTGCTGTGGTTCAGCGTAGCCACAAATGAAGTGAAAAACACATGGATTCACAGTTAATGCTGTCAAACCTTGGTGAGCAGTACAGAATTACATAAATGCCCATTTCAGTGATTTTCACCTTGCACTCATGTTGAATGACACTACAAGAAGCAGAGTCGGAAAAACGGCTCTTTATCTTTCATCCTGAGGTCTGAAAATGCCTGCTGCCAAAATAAAGTGTGGTTTGCATTGGAAAGTCCTTGACATCACAACTAGTTTGGGCTTGAAACAACACAAAACAGAAAAAAGAGAAGAGTGCAATGCACAATACCGACAGGCCTTTCAGACAGCATGTTTTCTCTTAATAATGTAATCACAGCTCATCATTTGCTGACTTTATAATTTGGATTTAAAATGACTTAAATTAACATTAAACATGTGCAACATACAAGTGAAGTAAAATAAAACTGTAGAAGGGTTTGCCAATCCTACCTTGACTTCATTGGGATTCTCCACTTTGAAGCCACCCTGGAAACAGAGACATCATCATCATTAACCACTTTCTCTAATTAAATGTACACAGTCAGAAGCAAGACAGTCACCAATTACACAAGCAGTTTTATTTTCCTGGACAATTCCCCGAAACAGTGACAGTGAGATACGAAAATGAATAGAATTTATAGAACACGCTGACCTGAACTCATGTCCCTGTGGGTATTTAATTACTGCTGATTCTCACATTGACGGTCTTTGAACAGAGTGCCAGACAGAGGATATTGACATAACACTCTCATTACAGAGTCACAATAATGAATTACCGTGAACATTAAAATGCAAAGCGTGTTCATGAAATTCTATCATTGTCATTTTACATGTGACTTAGCAGCCACACAGTTACTGGTGAGCAGAATAGAGCTGAATGAAAACAAGAAGAAAAGTCTAAAGCCATGCCAGCAGCTCTGTGAGACTAAATTTAATTCCTGACTATGGCATGCTAACATGCTTATGTTTAGCATGTAAGCGTGCACTCATTTGCTAATCAGTACTAAACACAAAATACAGCTGAGGCTGATGGGAATGTTCTTACTTTTGCTGGTATTTGGTCACAAACCAGTATTGGACAAATTCAAATTTTGACCTGATAAAACGCCACAAAACCTCCTCTCATCCTGAGCTGGACATGAATGCGTGCACCAAATATCATGGAAATCCATCCAATGGCTGTCGAGACATTTCACACAAGCCACAAATGTGAACCTCATGTTGGTACTCGAGTCAAGTCAGGATCTTAAGACTCATCCTTTGGGGATCTTGAATATCTGTACCAAACCTCATGACAATCTTTCCCATATTTCCTGAGATATTTCACCAATAACTGAAAATGTTACCCTCTTGGTGGCGCTACAGGAAAAGTTATGTGCTCACCAAAGTTCATCCTCTGGGAGCCATGAGTATTTCATTTCAAATCATCCAACAGTTGTTGTGACATTTCAGTCTGGAACAAAGTGGTCGGCTGCCTAAACATTGCCAGTGAACCAATTTGCTAGCGTGGCTAAAAATAGCAAATTAACTTCATCACAGTCATCCTCCACCATCCGTAAACCAACACTGGACAGAAATACGCACCATTTTAAGTGGTCTAAGAGATCCAACAAATGGTGACGGGAAGCCCCAGGTCTCAGGAAAAGGGTACACTCCTGTCTCCAGCACAGCTAGCATGCCCTGGAAGCCCGGGTCACTGTACACCAGCCACCTAAAGGAAGGAGAAACAGCCAGATTGCATGTTAATTAGGCAAGAAGCCAAAAGGTCCCACCACATTAATCCTGACCTAAGCTCTCGGCAGTTTTAAAATAACTGAGTCACAACTTTGCATAGCTTGTTGCTTTTAGAAAACAGCAGCAAGGCATCACTGCCATAAAAATGAACAAGAAGCTATTTGCTTTCCCACATATATCAGCAGCTCCAGGTATGATTAGTAAATTTACTCAGTGCATTAAGTTTTGTTTTAATTGGTTCTAATATATACGTCAGACATGAGTCATGCAACCACAGCCGAGAACAAAAGCTATTTGTCTGAGGCTAAAGCATCTTGGGAATGGCATGCTTCAGTTCAAAGCATTTTCCTTTGCCATTCTTTTTCAGTGTGGGCAGCCTCTGCTGGAACCGTGCCCCTACCTCTGGCATTTTGAGCCATTATGCAGCACAACACAAAGCCTCATACCAATGACCACATGTGAGCCACTGGCAGAAAAAAATAAACCCAGCTCATTCAACCAGTGCTGAGGAAGTGATACCAAAAACTGAAGCCAGCCTTATGGTGCTGAGAGATATATAATAACAGGAGGCCATGAGTCATTTTGGTCGGTGAAGTTAGGAGTCTGTTACAGTGCATTTGTTACACCCCGGCATTACATCTGGTTAACAGTTGTTCCACTTGTCACAGAGCAAACAGGAGGAGCTGCCAGAGCAGAATTATTTGTAACTGATGAGCTGGCATCTGACAGCAATTAGTTTAGTTTAGATGCTGAGAAATGCTGAAACGATCTCTAAAATGTTAGATTCCACTAAAGCTGGAAGGCTACAAAAAAGAGCTGCGGGAAAAAAAGGTCTAGTGTCCTTAACTTCCTCAGGGGCAGGGCACAAAACGTCCTGACTGTCTCCACCTCTCACGTGGAAAAACCTTCTACCCTTTGCCAAATTCTCTCCACACCTTTGTCTGTTTCTCACTCTCCATCTAGTCTCCACCTCTGCGCTCTGCTCTCCAAGTTCCCCAACACCCACTCTCTCTGTTTTCTAACATGCAACAGCAGGACAGACATTCCTGAGTGTGCAAACGAGCAAAGCAAAGACAAAGATGAACGCTGAGGAACGTCGTGATGATTGTTATCTCTCAGCTCTGATGGCTCTGCATTGAGCACAGCAGGCGAGATTTCCAAGCCTGCTGTGTCATTAGCAATAAAAGATCAATGCAGAAAACTGTGATTGTCCCATCACCTCCACTTTATGCTCTGTTACTACAAAGCAATGGCACTATATCTTGGTTCCTTAGCACCCGAATGTATCGTATTTCAAATAAAATGTAATCTCCACATAACTACCTTTCTACCACTCGGATCAATCACAATAAGTAGATCATGTGTCTCGCTAACGATTTCATTTCGCCAGCCTGTTCATTACCGTCAGGTACGCTTTGCCATAGGTCAATTACATAGATCTGAATGATTGGTTTTTGCTGGAACGGCCGTACTTACACCCCAGAGTGCACTTGGATGGAAGCAGTGCTCAGTGGGATGCCAAATGAGCCCGTCTCTATTGTGTCATCATGGTAAGGTGTTACTCTGCCGAGGCCCTCCGGTTCAGTAAACAGATCAATATGAGGGATGCTGTAATCCTACAGAGAGGGGGAAACAAACACAGTAATTATCAGCAGAGGCCCAGCTCTTAAATCATTCCTTTGCAGTGCAACCGGAGAAGATCGGACTCTTTTTCACATTTATTCTGTTCTTAAGGGGACTGCAGTGAATATCAATGAAGCAATATCACATATTAGCTAAGTTTCAGAGGGCCGCGTGAAGCGAAGATGACGTAGATACTGAAACACCGAGGGCCAAATGAGGTCGAAGTATTTATCCAGTGCACTCACCCAGACAGCGAGTCGAATCGAGCCGATCAGCATTGGTGGGCTGTTGTGCGGTTCTGTCTCCATCTCGGGCTCTGCCCACATGTTTGTCAATTCGATGCCCCCCTCCTCCAAGGCGATGGTGCGTCCCTGGAAGTCTGGCTTCTCATAGAGCACCCAGCTGTGGTGAAAACAAAATAATCATGTGGCAGAAACACATAATTATATGTTGGGGAAGAAAAGAGGAAGCGCCAGGATAAATGTATGTGATATAAGAAGTGCTCTTAAAGCAATACCTCAACATTCTGGGAAATTCTTTTATTGCCAAAAGTTCGATGGGATGATCGACACCACTGTTGGTAAATATCAAGTTACAGCTAGTAGACTAGCTATAACTCAGCCGCTCTGTTATATGTCATTTATTTAAGTTGTTTTCATGTGAAATTATGGTTTTACAGGTGTTATGTGATGGACAACTTCTTGACCAATAGCAGTAATTTCTCATCTCAACCTCATGGCGACAACAAGCATCAGGTAGTAACTGCTCGTGACAAAGAGGTCCACAAAATCCCCAAAAAAGCTCACAAATGAAGACATCATATCTTAAATCAGCACAAAAACCAAAAAGGCTCGCTGTTTTCCCCATTTCAGTCTTTGTGCTAAACTAAGCTAAGCTAACAGGCTGCTGGCTGTAACATTTAATGGACAGATGTGAGAGTGGTATCGATCTTCTCTTCTATTTCTTCCCAAAATGTAAAAAAAATTCTTTTAAATGTTATTTAAACCAGTGACACTGAAAAGATATTGACCACATTGACTAATAACCACGTAATGATAAGGACACAGTGATTATTCAAATATACCAATATGCATGAAATACCCAGTACCCAGTGGAGTTTTACACTGGTAGTTTTGTTTGCTCTTTAGCACACACAAAGGACGCAATACACCTTCCAGTCAAAGGTTTCCAATGGTTATTCCACCGATCTACATGTGTAAACAATGCTGGTTTCAAAATAAAAAATAATTGCTTTGCAAGTGTTTTTTAGGGAAGGAAACGCATTCAAACTGCCTGCCAAGCCTCAAGGACACGCAGCTTGTTTTGGTGAGTGACACTGACTGTAAACACATGCGCCACGGACCCTTTCAAGGGAAAGAGTGTGAGAGTGTGTACATAACGAGTATGAAACTCTCAATGCTGATATTTCATTAAATTAGTCCTGTGACACATCCAGGAGCCTTAACAGGAAACACTGGCTCCTAAAACCACTTGATACCAATTAGAGCAACACTTCAGTGCACATTTTCAGAAAGTTCCGGTTGAATATTTCTACTTACCATCCTCTAATGACCTTCACAGATATGAGAGGCGAGAGCTGCAGAGAGGTTGCATCTGCTACATCCCTGTAAATCTCATACGCCTGGCCGCTGAACTGAGTCTTCTCAAACAACACCATCTGAATAGAGGCAGTGTCAAGAAGAGAAATCATCAATAGCAAAACATGTTTATCCCATTCATTAAATCATGATTCAAGGAGTGGTGAAAACCTAATGGCATGGCTCTTTCCTCAGTTTCCTCTCTCTTCTATGTTTACACTAAAGCATATTTATTTTCACCTACACCACAAAGCATATCCGCACTGTTCATATAATGCATCACTTTAAAATAAAAGCTCCATTTTAAGTTTATAGGCCCACAAAATGCTGAAGTTTGTGAATAATGAGCGACAAAAACTGTCCAGTTTGGACACTGTGGAGTCAGCAAGTTTTAGTTTTATTCTTTTCAGGCAGTGTTGTTCTTTTGTTTGTGCGTTAATGCCAGTCATGACAGTGGATCCCCAGCACAGCTAAAGCTGGAGGAAGACTGAATTAAAACAATGTGTGGGCAAGAAACTGAAAATGTTGAGCACCAGGGGATTACTTTTTTTTTTTTTTTTTTTTTTTTTGAAACTACTATTAAAGTTCTACAATAATGAAGAACCACAAGTTCTGCACCGCATTGGCAGAACCAAATTCCCTCATTGTAATCACATCCAGCTGAGCATTTGCTCTAGACTGTTTTTTTAATACACTGTTTACCCCCAAGAACCTCATATGAAAAGCAGATGTTTTCGCAGAACAGAGGGTTGTCTGTCTAGATCCCTCTCCCCATGCTGTCTCGACTGTTTCGACAGCATGTGGGCAAAGATGTGCCGACCGTACCTTTCCAGGACGCCTGTGAAATCCCTTGGCGGTTCTTATCTAGAATGCAAAAACACAGAATTATCATTGCAGCAAAGATTAGGTGGGAAACATCTATGAAACGCTGGAGAAGCTAACCGTCATTTGCAGCTCTCTACCTGTTGCATGTCCTGACCTTTTAGTTTACTTCCAGGGACACAGTGCGTCCGTGGAGACTACACTGTTTTGGATTTGTATTCGGATGCACACACCAGCAGAGAAAAAAGTGTTTCTTAATCCAGCATTCTTACAAAATAGGCAATTTGCAAGTTTGGCAGCTACAAATGGCAGCGAAAGAAAACTGAAAAAAGTAAGCAACATCAAGTCAGTAACACTGATTAATGACTGCAGTAATTCCCTTAGAAGAAATGTCAAAAGTTCACTTGTTCTAGCTTCACAAATGTGAATATTTGCTTGTTTTCTTCACCTTATTTTATAGTAAACTAAATAACTTTGGGTTTTGGACAGCTGGTCAAGCAAAACAACCAATTTAGAGTCATCTTGGTCTTTGGGAAATTGTGACTGATGCTGTAAACTTTCAGTTAAATTTCTTGATTTTATCATTATGAAGTGAAACAAAAGGGTTTTCAATTGAGCTATCCTTTAAAGGAAAGTCCTTTTTTGTCTTTATTATTAGCACCACATTGCATAGTTTCCTAGAAAATGATTTGGAAATTATTTGGAAATGGCTGGGAAAGACAAATAAAAATGACTAAAATAATCAGTGGTTTCAAATTAAATCAAAGGGACCAGTGTGATCCAGTGCTGTGTAAACTGAGAAGCTTCCCTACTAATGATAGTGCCTGATGCCAGAATGCAAATATGGTTAAACAAACAGGTGAATTTTTCTATATAAACGTAGGCAGTGCAGCTTTAAGGGAAATGACAGACATAAATAGTTTCCAGCTCACCTGCCAGTGCAGCATGCAGTCTAATCTTACACACATGTACTTCAAAGAGCTTTAATTTGTAATAGTAAAGCATTGGGTATCCTTTAATAGTGTGTACGCTGCACACTTACAGTTCTTCTAACTATCCCGTGTGGCTGAGCCGGAGGCTGCTTAAGCTCAGGGAGGGCCGGGTGCGTGGTTGGAAGAATCCCAGGAAAAGATGGAGGCGCAGCATCAGGAAGCACCAGACCTGGTTTCACAGCCTGGTCTGCTTCATCTCCACCGGCTGGAGCTGACATTTTTCCAATTACCTGAAAGCCATGAGGTAAATGTAAAACTGTTTCTTGTGGTTTTCCACTTAAAAAAAATTAACGCATTGAAGTGTGTTGCCCTTTTGAGACACGTTCAAAAAGAGCGCTTGGTTTCCTTCTGGCATTTCCTTTCATGATGATTTAAACACTCTGCTTTTGATCTGTTACTTTGAGGTATTTTATCTGTGAAATCTCTGTGTTATGAGGACAACCTCTTTAACATTCAAATGATTTCTAGTTGGTGAAAGTAACATACAGAACAACTAACCTCGGCTTTATCTTGTTGCTGTCCTGTTGTGCTCTGCACTGGTTTTGCTGGTTCTCCCGGGAGGTACTTCTCTAAATAGTCCGGCAGCTTGATGTCGTTAAAGGAAGGAAGCGGAGGACATGAGTCACTGACCACAGGCTCTGCAGCCTGGGCTTCCTCTCTCTTGCTCGGGGCTGGACTCTGCTTGGGCAGCGTGTCTCTGAGTGGAGCTGTGGCAGTTGGGCTCGGCGGGGGTGGCTGGGATAAAGGTGGAGGGCTTAGCTGGCCCTCCCTAGGTGAGGCTTCCGCAGAGTAGGTGCCCTCTGCCTGTGTTTGAGCTCCATTCCTCTTCCCTCTGATGATGGAGGAGTTGAGGTTGCTGAAGACGCAGCTCCCCTCCAAGCGAGACTTCACCTTGACCAGCTCATCTTTCTCCTCCTTGGCATCCTCCTCATCTTTGACGGCGGTCTTATCCTTGAGGCGACAGTGGACGTCCAGGCTGCTGATCAGCATGCTCCGGTCTGCCAAACTAGCCCTGGCAGGCTTCAGGCCAGATTTTGTGTCCAAGTTCTGGAACTTGGCTAGGACGCTCGGGGTTGTGTCTACGGTGAACTTATTCTGCTTCCTCAAGCCAAACTTAAACTCATCAGGGTCAAACGTCTTCTCAAAGTGGTCCTCCTTGATGGCGGGCAAAGCGAATGGCGGCTGAGGTGGCCGCAGTGGGTTGTGTTTACGTGGTGGGAGGGAGAACGGAGCGCAAAGATTCTTGATTTTCTCAATGAAATCTTCATCATCTAGCTCACCAGAAGTGTCCAGAAGATTGCTCTCACTTGCAGCAGAGCTCAGTTTGGGTACAGGGACTTTAAGTTTCCGTTTGGGAAAATCCACATCCAACCAGCTAGAGGGGGCGTCTTGCTGTGTTGCAAAATCATCTTTGCTTAGTCCCCGTGGCAAAAGGGGCTTCTTCATGGATGAACGCTGGAGTGAGTCTGGGATTATTTTATTAGCCTCTGGTGAAGTGGGTGCTTTTGGAGTTTGACTCGGCTTGGCGTTGGCCATTTCCTTTTTGACCGTGTGGAGTTGTGGATGTGTGGAGACATGACCGTTAGCAGCAGGTGAAAGTTCATTCATTGCCGAATGGAACGTTTTCTCAGGTTTCATCTCCACCACATGAACTGTAGAGCTAGAAGCGGCGCTATCAGCAGGCCGCTGTGCCATTTTCTCTGCACCCTTGAGTGTAGTGATACCACTTGAGCTCTCTGTATCTTTTGATGCCTTACACTGTGGGCGTTCAGGAGCGAGTTTCACGGCATCCACTGAGATGTCGACTTCTGAGGTAGCTGATTTGACAGCCGAACTTTCATTCCCATCCTCCTGCCCTGCTCCCTCGCTGCTCACAGATTTAGAGACAGACATCGGAGGAGGCTCTTTAACAGGCGATGCTCTCTGTGCCGTGCTGTCAGCCTGTGGACTTTCATTAGTGGCTTTTACAGTCACTTCCTCAACTGCCGTAGTTGCTTTGGTAATAGGCTTTGGGCTGGCGAGCTCAGCATCATTAGCTCCATGTGCACATGAGTCATCTGGTGTATTCTCTGTTTTTTCCACAGACACAGAAACAGGCCGTGGTTCTGCTGCAGTCCCCACCGTTTCTGTTCCAGGGCTTTCTGTAGACTTTGCTTGCAGCTCAGCCGGCACGTTTGTTGCCGTCTCTCCCTTCGAAGGCTCTTTATCACTCCTGGTCACACTCACGGCCTCCTCTTTATTCTGGGTGACAGCACAAACAGCAGCCTTTTGTGGATGTGTAGTCGTTGCCTGTCTGCCGTGTTGTGTTTGAACAGGGAGGTCTGATGTCTTTTCTGAGGACTCAGAGGCTGCTTCTGCTCGGCTGGTTTCTGGCTTCCTTTTGTCTTTCGCCGGCTCTGTCTTTTCTTTTCTTTCTGCATTTTTTCTTTGATCATTCCTAGCAACAGTCCCCTCTGTCCCTGAGATACCTTGTCCACTGTCGGACACCTTGACCATCACGGGGGTTTTATCTGAATTCAGGAGCTGCTGTGGTGTCCCTTTGTATTTCTCCTCAGTCTGATTTGTTTTTTCGCCCTCCTCTTTTTCTAATCTCTCCTCGTCTTTACTCTCAGCCTTCGTTATCAGCTCTGTGCCCTTGTGTTGGGGTTGCTGTGTTTGCCCTGCATCTTTCTCACTGGGCTCCTTCACTTTGCATTTACTTTTCGGTTCAGATTGCACTGACAAGTCTTTATTTAATTTGGGATGTTTCACTGGTGGCTCTGGCTCCTTCGAAGGAGTCTTCTCAATAGGTTGTTCAACCACAGGCGAGGGGGAGGAGGCTGGAGTTTCTCTGCTGTCCTTGGACTCCTTTTCCCTCTCCTGTGTGAGTATGAGGCTGTGTCCCCCTGCCTTTTCCTCCTTTGGGGGTAAAATAACAGCATCCTTGTCAATAGGTGTCTTTGTTCCACTGCTACGAGCAGCAGTATCGGGTTCATCTTTGCTGACAGATGGTTCGGGCTCCTGTCTGTTGGCCGGCTTGGCAATGTTCTCCGTTTTACATGATGAATCTAACTGTTTCTTCTGTTTGTCTAACACTTTCAGGTCCTTTTTTAATGCTTTCTGTTTGGTGTCAGGCATCGACTGCTCATCTGATGTGTTTCCTTGGCTTTTATCAGATGTTAATGAGACTTTCTCTGAGGCGGAGACAGTCTCTTCTGAATCATCTACCTGTTCTTGTTTTATAGTGGTGACCTCTGGCTTATTTGTTGAGCAATCCACTTTGTTTTCACTATTTGGGCTGATGGGACTGGTTGGTTCCCTACTTTTTCTTCTTTTTGGGCGGGGGCCTGTTCTGCTGGGGGTTTTGGACTGTTGGCTAATGTTATTGGTCGGTTCTGCAGAATCCCCTGGACCTTTAGCTGGAACATTTGTTTCAACACTGTGAGGTTTCGTACCTTGATCTGCTGTTTTCGAGGCCACTTTGTCTTTTGGTTGTTCTGTGGAAACAGAAGTCTTCCCCCCAACAGCAACATCTTGTCCATCTGGTTTTAATGTTATCTCTGTCTCTGCATTTGTTTTTATCTGCTCTTTAACATCCAGTTTACCCTGATTGTCTAGTTCTGGTGACACCGATGCAGCAACTGGCACGGACAAGGTGGGTTTTCGAGACATTCCTTTCATTGCAGCCTTCGGAGGCAGCGCTGCCCTGTCATTTGTTTTAGATGCCTCTGTGAAGTTCCTCGCTCGCTCCTTGATCGTCATCTGCCTCTCACTGGTGGGTGACGCCGAGCTGGACCTGGCCGTGTCATAACGATCAGCTGATCTTGACCTCTGATCTGACAACAAAAAATTTGCTTTCAGCCCGTCAGTGCCTTTCCTGACTGGAGAGACATCTGCACTCCTTGGGGTTTGGAAGGCCTGCTTGTTGACCTTCCCCGCAGGGCGCTCAAACAGGCTGATTTTATCTGCAATACGACTCAGGACTTGCTTAGGCTCCTCATCTATTTTCTTCAAGTTGTGCAATCTGTGTATGATAAGAGGGGAAGATTTGACTTCAAACTTACATTTTATGTTTTGCAACATATGAAACATGTACAATTGTTTTAAATGTGCTACACAAACTGTCACAGTTGACAAAAGTGCTGAACAGGCAGAAAACACAAATATGAAAACAAAGACGACAGTTAGTATAATGTCTGGGTGATTTGTCAAGTCTAATCTGACCTATATTTTAATCTTATCTCTACTGAGCAGTGCCATTTTTGAAGCGCAGGGCAGTTCCTTGAGTTGTGACACACACCATTGTTTCACTGTGCATACACCTGTGCTATTCCAGCCATAGCAGTTAAGGCACATTCCCCGTTTTGACAGCAATGTCATGTTAGACAAAAGCTTGGCGGGTAGGTTAAAATGGCTGCTCATGTTGGGGGAAGACAAGGTTTTGAATATTTATTCTTCACAAATAGAGCATTATAAGTGGAAAACTGTGAGTCACAAAGCATAAACTGTTCTGTCCATATCTAACCATGTGTAATCACATTTCTGTCAAGACTTACCTGCCATCAGTCTCGGTTTTAGGCTTATCCTTTGCTTCATCTTCAGTCTTTAATGCTGACTTAAAATCCTGCTTGTCTTCCGTTGGACTTTGATTCAAAGGCACATTTTTTGTAAAGAGCTTGACCTCACTTTGAGAAACCTTAATACTCCTGCGTTTGGACTCCGGGGTCTCTGTCTTCCTTTCCACTTTGTAATCGTCCTCCATGTCTGTGGCCCCATCAACCAAACATGCCACAGTCGCTGCAGTGGCTGAGTTTGAGTCCTGGAAGTCGTCCAACTGCTTGATTGAGTTGGGGCAGGAAGTCTTGCTCTCCCCTCTGTCAGGTGAGGCCTGAGAGGTGGGGTTGCTTTTAGAGGAGGAGTTTACAGATGACTCTCCCACATGAGTCTTTGGACTTTTGCCCTGAGGACTGGTCACAGAGCTATCTGATGTAGGGAAACCCTTTGGGACAGGTTGGGTGTGGGGAGACATTTTTTCCTGAGGGCTGTTCTCTCCATCTCCCTGAGAGTTCTTCCTCACTCTCCTCCTGGCTGCGTTTCTACGCCCCATGCTGTTGGCCTCTGTTTGATCTTTATCAGACTCAGGCTTGACCTGGGATTCTTTGTGTGCTTTGAGCGACACTCCTGCTAGACTGCTGTAATAACTCTCTGTCCCAGCAGCAGGACTCACATTTGTCCTTATGTTCACTCCACTTGTTGACCTGGAGCTCTTTGTTGAATCAAAACCCTCAGATGACGTTGCCTTGGGGATGACCTGGAGGCTTTTTGTGACTTCAGTGCGGACAATTTCCTGTCCAGAGCAGGTGTCGTCGCCACATTGAATCACGCTGGTCTCCTCCAGGTACACATGGAGCTTCCTGCCAGTCTGTGCTTGTCTCTTTGCCTGAGGCTGAGAGTGGGCCTGGTCACGGTCCCACGCCACTCCCTGCTCCGTAGAGGAAGAGAAATGTGTCAGATGACTGGCATTCTTCTCAGGATTCCCGCTCGCTGAAGTACCGTTGCTGCTCTCCTCCCTCTCCTTGCCCTGCCCTTTTCTCTTCTCTCTGCTCCTCACAAACTCCTCCTCTCTTGGAACTCCTTCTGCTGTCTCACTGCTGCTCACAACGGAGTCGTCTCTGTGGGCAGACTGCGTGGCGTCCTCTTCCTCACAGGGGAAAATGTCTCTGGAGAAACCCAGTGGATTGGGATTGGAGCTCTGTGCTTTCTCCTCCACCCACTGCTGTCCCCTCGCCTGGGGTCTCACTGGGTCAGGCCCCCCACTCTCATCTTGTCCTTCTAATTTAAGAGCCTGATTGCTAGTTGGAGAGGCATTTTCAGTTGGACTTTTTGGACCGTTTCCCCTCCACGGAGAGAACCAGCTCCCGATACGGCCCAAAACCCCAGTGCTCGGCTGCGTCTCAGGGCTCTCAGACTAAAGCAAAGCAGAGAAATAACTCACATAAATGTCTGCTTACACGTGCAGTGCCAGTTAATAAACATGCAAATTTCAAATGAACATGAGCTAACCTTAAATGAATTGACAGTAGTTACACGTGGAAGTGCAAATACCATAGATTGCCATGGAACAAAGGAAAGGGAGAGCAGGCTTGGGATCTAAACTGAATATAAGTAATGGTTGTCATAGACATTTTTTAGTATGGCCATGCATCTCTCAGCATAGCAAAGGCATGCAGGAGTGCATACAACCTGTAAGCTTACCGTAGAAAATACCATATCATTCAGATTCTTTATGTAGGTTGTGAACATGATTTTGGTTTAGAACAAAAACTCCTAAAGAGCATAAAACAAAAACAAAATCATTCCAACAGGTAAACAAGAGACAGAGAAAAGCAGAAAATGACCATTAAAAAAAGACATTCTGCCTATAAGTGATACATCAATCCTTCACTAACTCTGAGTAATTCCTTATGGCAGCAATTTCAAAATTAACTCACCCTTAATTAGACATAGAAGAAAACTTTTCGTCCCCTCTCCAAAATATAAAGTGCTGTCAGGTTGTACAGCGTAGGATCTGCACTAAGACGCATGTCTAGCTGATGAACATGTCGTGTTTATTCCTCCTGGCATCCAGTGAAGCATCCAAAACTACACAAGCGGGGCAGAGCAGCATCGGAGATATGGGCGCTGATGAAGTTCTGCCCCTTACTCGCACGCAGCCCGGTGGTAAAACGATGCCTTCAAGGGCTCCTCGGTAACTTCTAACACCGCTGTCACCGAGAAGCCGGTTAGTCAACAAGGGTTTAATCACCAGACTGCAGTTAGTCTGACTGGTGGCAAACTAAACTTCGGTTTACTGTACAACTGGCTGCTGTCAGCTATGCTTGTGAAAATTTTACTTTCTGGGATGGGAAACAAACAGTTTAAAACTTGAAACTACGCCTCACCAAATAGCCTTAAGGCTCAACAACACCCACACAGCCACAATGAAAACACATCAGTACTTTTAGCGTAGCTGTTAAAAATTAAACGTGACTAATCTTGAAACTGGATATCTTAAACAACAGCTTGTACGGGCTAGAAACATATATGTTTGTATGTTTTTTTTTTTTTTTTTTTTTTCCAGTAGTTCTGAAGCTCTCAACTTGTTTTTTATTTGTGTGTGTGTTGGGTTCACAAATGACAGTATATTTAATTATTTTACTTTACTTATTTTACATGATTTTTTGTTTTTCTGAATTTGATGCCAAGAACATGTTTCAATCAAATTGGGACAGGAGTGACAAAAGTCTGGGAAACTTGTGGAATGCTCCAAAAACACCTGTTTAGAACACTCCACAGGTAAATTCCATTGGTAACAGGTGATAGTATCATGATTGGGTGTGAAAGGGGTATCCTCGAAAGGCTCAGTCGTCCACCATCGAGGATGGAGCGAGGTTCACCAGTTTGTGAACACATAATTAAATAAAGGATGTTACTACTTGGTCTCAGGAACACCTGAGAAACCATTGTCAGTACACGGTTAATTTACTTCAAATGACTGCATTCTGTTTTTAATTTATGTTTCACTCAGCGTCCCAATTTTTTTTTTGGAAACAAGGCCATTGTTTAGATTGTTTGTCTGTTTACTATTGTGGTTTATATGGACTGGAATGGATATATTTGGCATACATCATGAAGCCATCTCCTACCTTGTGAAACTCAATGCACAGCTTCAAGTCTTGTTTGAAATTACATGTTTGTGTACATTTGCCTTCAAAGTGTTACTGTCAGTACTTACACTACCTGTTGATACGTGTCTGTGTGCGTACTACTGCCGGATTTGTTATTCTGCTTCAGAAACTAAGCAGCACAGTCAGCTTGAGATAACCTGTCACAACATTTTAATGAATTTCTTATCATGAAATAGTGGAAATTGGATTATGCAAGAATCCCCATGTTGACACATAGCAGCTTAGCACCTCGAGTATCAAAGTATCACTCGGTTGTCAAATATGTGAAGCACTTGCTAGACCTCGAGCCGAGCCTGTCCAAATTTGTCTTCACCGTTACAACAGAAAGCAAAGACCAAGTCTGCAAATAAAATCCAGAAATCTGGAAGTCATTTTTTTAATAAACAAAAGCAGCATGCGAAAAAATGCTCTTCCCAAAAACTCTCCAAAATGGAGCCATTGTGTCTAATATTCCTCACACGGGCTACAAAAACAGGTTTGAACATTCCAGTTTGACATTACACGCAAAGACTTTGAGTGAAGTGACACTGCTGTCCTTTATTTGCCAAAGCATCGACGATGTGTATGGAGCTCAGAATTCCCACATTAAGTTTAGCACCTGAAAGCAGCAAAGAGGCCGTGTCCAAACAAACTTTTCCAGCGGAAATGACGCAGTGGCAGTGCGGGTTTCAGAGCCTGTCGAAGTCAGTTTTTAACTTTTCCAAATCTGCGTGCTGTTGTTTCACTTGGCGGGCAGCTCAAGGCAGTCTTTCCATGCTGCTGAGTCGAGGAATTTAACCCTTTACCTGCTCGTTTTATCCAATAAAAGAACAGAAATCAAGACGACAAAATTTCAAACTTTTTTTTTTTTTCATTATGACACGCTGCCTGTAGGTGTGGGAGTGGTATGATTGGTTAAAAAAAAAAAAAAAAAAGCAAAATACATACCTCTTTTTGCTGGGTATTATATCTGACATTTAGGCTAACCTTCACGATAAGCCTACGGTATTATTAGGCTTATTCCTTATAGTGGGTGTTTGGAAGTATGGCGTGAAGTGTTTACATATAAAGAAGCAGTCTCAGGGATGAAAATTCACTGAAAAGGGGTTTGAAAGCCCACGCACTCCTGGCGACAGTCTAACAGGTTTCTAGACAAACTTAAACCCACAAAAAACAAAACAAACAGGGGCCCCGAGGCCAGACAGTGACATCCAGGCGACCCAGTCCACAAATAGCTCAGCCTATCGACCCAAAAAGCCCACTGGTCCCAAGTTCACCTCTTCACAAACGCGTCGCCAGAGACAGAGAGCGAGATCTTACCATGACTCCAGCGCTCCTGCTGCCTTCTCGGGAGAAAAGCAGTCAAACGCAGCCTGCTGCAAAAACCCTCATGAGAATGAAGCCTTTCCGTGCGCCGCCGCCGGTGAGGCAACCTGCTCCAACAGGGAGTCTGCACCCGCACCGCCTGATTAATATTTAGTGCGCTCTAAAACGAGAAAAGGCCAGACAGGTGTTCATTTGCGAATGTTGCTTCTGATGTGTCTTTTTTTTCTCGGGCTGGTGGAATCTGGCCGGGCCAGGTAACACACCCCGAGGCTTTGACTACCGTGACACAGCAGGTAGATATGGTGACTTATTGTGCAACTTTTTTCAGGACTGCATACAGAGAGAGCCAGTACAAACTGTGGTTAGTGGTTTTCACTGTGTATTTCCAGGTGCATTACTTCCCTATTTCTGTCCAAAACATGAATGAGTCTCAGTGTTTATTGTCTCTGGTGGTTTTGTATCTACCCACACTGTTGGTCCTATGCACTCTCTAGGTGTTACACTAATTTATACTCATTCTGCAGGGGAACCCTAAAAATCCCCTGTATGGCACGACCTTCCTCTGTCCCAGGATCTCACGTATAAAACCAGTGATACGACAACTCTCACACCCCAAAACCTGCCACTCACACACACCAGCAGCGTGAGAACTGAACACAACGCCATGCGTCACATCCACAAACACAAGCAAACACATTCTCCCTGCCTGTCTGCCTCTTTCTCCGAGTCTCTCCCATGACTTATTGATGCGCTGCTGAAGCTGAAACCTGCCTCCACCTTATGAAAAATTTACACTTTCCTCATAGCAAACCACATGGGAGGGAAGAAAAAACAAAGTCTTTGTTCTTTTAAATCTTACACATTCCAAATAATATTATGCCAATATGAAAATGATGCCACTAATTATTGGGTTATTATAAGAAAGGAGTGGTTGCTTGATTTACAGGTTTTGGGGGGATTAAAGAAGCAGCTGATGGCATACAAACATGTTTAAAAACATCATTCATTCTCTCCACCCATGCTGACTCTACTCATTGACCTGGATTGTAAAGATTAGCTCTGGAGCTTAACTCACTGACAATGCGAACGTGTGTGGGATGAGTCACATATTCTGCATTACTGAGCAACTTCTGCCGATCCTACTTGTAACATGAAGTGAGCTGTACTCTCTTTTGAGGCAGTGTGGACCATGAACTGTTTTCAGCACTGCCCTGCTGTGTCATATTCATGCAGTCACAGACGTGCTTACCTGGCAGCTGCTCACTCTCCTTTTGTTGCACCGAGCAGCTTAACTGCAGGCGTGTGTAAACAGCTGATTTGCTGTTGCTGTTTTGGGAGAGAAAATGAGTTACTAATTCTCTACATCCACCCAGGTTTTCCTTTGCTCGGCGAGAGATTCAAACTGACAGGCTGCAGGGGCCAGAGTGGAAACCCTCAAAGCAAAGAGGAGGAATATACTTTAGGCGTCACTGTGAGCAGTTCTTCAGTGATTAGCTTTTCAAATAAGAGTGTAATATAAGGATGTGTCTTTATAGCAGCCCAGCTTAGAATAGATTGTTTATGGTGGCTGCACCTTCATGTATTAAGTATGTGAAAAGGCTCTGGCACTATGAGGTGTGGCCGCTGATTGCTCCCTCTATTAATGAGACATAGATACCTCATATACACCGAATAGTTACCAAAGAAAAAGAATGACATGCCATGCTTAACATTACATTTCTATCTTTGATTGTTAGGATACAGAAAATGCTCTTCAGTGCAACAGTTTAAGGACACATGTATGGTTATCTTAAGGCACATTCAGGAATTTGAGAGCTGCTTTCAGGGATAAGAAAGTCAAAAAATTCTTGAGAAGTAGTCTGAGTATGTTCAGGACTTTGAAATATTTTTATTGGAGTGCAATATCAGGAACAAATCCCTCTCATATATGCTATAAAACACATGGCTGCAATGCAGAGAGAGAAAGACTTTGAGCCTTGTGTATATGGGTTGGTGCAGTGAGTCATTGCCAGTGCCAGTCAGAGTGTATTTATGTTGTACAGCTGCTAACTGAGAGCTTCCACTACGAATAAAGCACCTACTTCTCAATCTGGATTGTTTAAAGGACCCTGAGCTTAGACACATGACTCCTAAACAAGCACGCCTGCAACATAATTTCTTTGATTTGGATGAGATTTATTGAATTGGCCTCAGTCATATAACTGAATAACTGAATAGATAATAAACAGATAATGCAGAATCAGAGCTCAGTGACACTTGAAGGCTGCTTGTCTTTGAAACAGAGATGCTTGTTGTCTTGTAGATATTGTGTAACATCGCCCTTGCTCAAATTATGGCAGCTTATGCTTGAATGCCACAAAAAATATGTTGTACGCCTTGTTCTCTTGCAACCGCTTATGTTATTACCATTCGACTGACATTGTATTTTTAACACCAACCAGACCCCAAAGAATTTTCAGCAAATGCCAATGTTTTCCCTTCTCTCTCCTCCGCCTCTCCCTCACAGTCGCTCCCCCATTTGTTTGAGCGTCATTGCAGCTCACCAACTGTCAACCACAAGGCCTGGAGAGACCGCCTCGGGGCATTTAGGAGAAGGAGCAAATGGCAGACCTGGCATGGAATCGACATAACTCCACTGCCCCACCCACTGGTTGTTGATGCTCACTACACCCTTGGAGGCCGGCCCCCACTGGCAAAATTTGAATTGGAAAAGACTGTTCAGAGCTTAACTGCTGAGGCGTGTGGAGTCAGGAACTGACAGCAAGTCATTCCTGTTTTACACTAAAGGTGCAAATTGGATAGACTGGGTGTGAATATTATTATACAAGGCCATACTAAAGGAGAGAGAGAAATGACAGACATTCACACACAGTTGGACACATGTAGATGCACATGCAATTTTCTCTAGAATTCGTTTTCAGCTTTTTTCCCTTTGGGTCATTGCAGTGGACGTGGTTTGACTAAACACCCCCTCATTCGGAGGATAAACAAGAATGTGATTCACTGCTGCTCCCTCCTTCATCTCCAAGCCGTTTAGTCCCACATCACGACAGCGAGCATCTCCAGTGATGTGCAAATGGTTTGATTTTGAAGCGTTCGGGAACGAGGGAAAAGCAGATTTTTTATGTGGTGGCGGCAGTTAATGTGTCCTGTGCGGTGCTTCCCGCAGGTGTCGTTCAGCTTGTTTGAGGGTACCCACTGGAAGAGGAACCCCTGCAGACACTTAAACATCCCACTGGCTGGATGACGAACCTTAACATTTGTTAATGTTTACATTACATAACCTCAGACACTCACCTGCTGTCTGCCCACACATGTCTGAGCTCTGCTGCCCTTCATTCAGAGCTAACTGCAAGCCTGGCTGGGCTCTAAACTCTCAGAAACGGTTGTTTTTATCCTTTATAGATGTCATAAATGGGACTGAACAACACTTTTAAGCTTCCTCTAATCAACCGAGATGGTAAAGTGGAGAACTGATGGCACGTATCCTATTTTCTGAGCTGAGTGACAAAGACATAAATGCAGTGTTATTTTTGCTGTATGCTATTCCGCACTTAGCAAGAAAAAGATGGGAAAGCAAGAAAATTTGGCGTGGCTTTTTTAATATCGTGAGTTTTATAACTGATCTTGCTATATTCCCCATCGCTGCTGCTGTGATATTTGACTGGGCAGGAAATAATTCGTTGCCGCTTCCCCTCCTGGTGAGGTTGATATAGAAAAATAATAGACCAAATTGCAAAAGCTTCCCCGGCAAATAGTTCTGAGAAACTAGCTGATCACATTTGTTCAGCCTGGTCCCAACTTCAAGCCTTTTAACAAATGTGGGATATTTCAGCAGAAGCAGAGGACTGAGTGTTTGAACGTCTATTTTCAGAATGAATGGGCTGTTTGTCAAAATCTGAAAGACTGATTTGGTGGGGTCAGTGTTGCGCTAATGGTGATGGACTCACTGGTATTCCAAACACATCCGTTCATCAGCTGAGTATATGGAGCTCAGGCATTTTGCCAATAGCTGACATTAATAGCAAGAAATGTTCATCTGTATAATCACCACCGGATGTGGCTCGAAGTCACTTAATTTGTTTTGCCTGTGAAGGAGATTTATACACGAATAAAGACACAGACAAGAAGTGTTTGTATGTCTTATGACTGAGCTCTTAAGATAAGCTTTTAAGATATCGCCAACACATATTAAGAACAAACGTAACTTTGATCTGCTTCTGAATTACATTCAGTCATTCAATTAATCGTTTATGTCAAAATATTGATTAGATCAACTTCTTTATTGTTATCACCTCTATCGCAGCTTGACAAAACTGTAAACCTGAGAGTGTTTCGTGGCCATTGAGCAACAAAGAAATGCTACACCACACCAGAGCTGAGTTCCAAAACCATTTAGGCTTTATTTGGACAATCAAACTGTCTAATCTATGAGAACTACAAAAGTATTATATCACATTGTTAGCCAAGGTCTCAGGTTACCCATGACAGAACAATATATTTGTTTTGATGCTACTAACTACACGGCTTAAGTACACTTCACTTTGAGGGCATTTCATCTGAGAACGAAAAAATAATTTACCTCCATGCTTTTAATCTTGTTGGTAGACCAACTGCTTCTGTGTCCTGTGAGATAATGTTGCCCAGAGTCACAACAAGACAGCGATAATAGCAGAATGAATTGTACAAAGCAGCTCTCCCTGGTGACTCCGCCGCCCTCTCATTCCCCTGTCTATCTGTCTAGTCCACAGCTGCATTCATTTCAAAGGAGCTGAGGTAAGAGATGCCATTTATGAGCTAATTTTATCTTCAAGAAGAAATTTCACCTAATATGTAATTTGGGCCATTTTTGTGCTCTCGTTGATTTGAATGTATGCTAGTTGAAAAGGCTAAAAACACTCCAGGTTGGTGCAGCAGGTGGGTATGTCCCCCCCCGTCAGGTCACTGATGGTCCTGTGAAAGGAATGCAAATAATATTACAATACCACAGTGTCCATGCTCGTGATCTCTCTGTAGAAACGGCCTCAGTGGATGTCACAGTGAGCATCCTGAGAGTGAGAATGGCGCTCCAGAATGACGGACGGCTCATACAGCAGATCATCCTCTCCGAGCGTTGAACTGTGCTCCAAGTTCACAAAGTTCGGGATGTTGAAGGGGGGAAAGAAGGCACATTCTCTGTCAGGCTTACTCTCCTCTATTAGTCCCTTGAGAGGCTGGTGTTCTCCAGCATCGTCAACATCCTCTTCCATGTCGTCCATCTTCGAGGAGCTGATACCTCTGGGCTGGTTGCAGGTCCCCTCCTGGGCTCGGGCCCCGGTGTGCTTTCCGACTCCCTTGTCTTCTGCTTTTTGCTTCCCCTGGCCCTGATCCTCTTCATTAATGTAGAAATGGAAATATGAGCGGGACCCTGCTAGTAACGGGCGTGAGAAGGCTTTGTCATTTTCGTCCTGGGGGCCATCGATGTCTACCAGACAGCTCCCTGGTCGATGGCGCTTTTCAGCAGAGTCTGAATTTCTGTTCAGAGAGAAAAAAAAGATCCAGCAGGAGACTGAAGGGTTTTTATTGTCTTTTTTGGTCTTCAATTAGGCTGCAGCTGAACACCTCAAATAACAAAAGATTCCTCATTATGTTTTGTGTCTGTATCTGGAAATAAATTCTTAAAATCAGCCCAGCAATCTGCCCTGAAAAAGAGCAAGGGGAAACAACATATAGACATTAACTCCCCTATTCCACCCTCTCTTAACCTCAGTGCCATTCTCACTTCACCTTATGTAAGTGGTATCTCTCCAGGTCTCACTGCTGATCCTCACTTGAGATGCAGTACGCTTTTGGCCGTATGAAACTCACCGACAACTCAAATTCTGCTTTTCACAAAAGCACACTAACGGCACATGAGAGGAACCACCGGCCACCCAAATTTAAAAAGCCTTACGGCTGAATCTACTGTCAGAATGCCGAAAGCGTCCATGAGGCTCTGAGATGGGAAACCTGGGAGCTGAACTGTTTGAGGTCTCCCCTGAGCTGAACGGGTCCTCGAGGGCCAGATGTGTAAGAGAAAAAGGAAAACATGGGCTGCACAGCCTTCTGACATACTCACTCTTGATGTGGCGCTCCGGTCTTTGTGAGCAGCGTGAGAACAAAGAACATGAAAATGACAAACACAGCAAGTCCGACCCAGAAGCCGATGACGATGGAGTCTGAAATGTCAGAGAGGACAGAATCTTGTTAGAGTAGATTGATTTAATGATCAAATCATCTCTCTGCTCCTCCCTCTGTTATTGAGATTGTAATTTCTCTCCGGGGCTGTCGCCCTCAGAGCAAAATCCTCAATTACTCAGTTAGAGTGCCTCAGTATTTCTAAGAATCTGATTGATAAAATGTGTCTGCCTGCTTGCTGGTGGTCATTTGTTTGTCTCATCATGTGGCTTGTTCATTACTCCTGGAGTATTAAAGGCCAGTGCAGATGCTGCAGAAAATATTGCTGCCAGATAATTTGTTTATTGAGAAGCAGCTGGCGCGTGTCACTCATCAACCTTGGCAATAACGATAATGCCAGGAGCGAAATGTGGCCCTATATAAATCATTATTAATTAACGCTAGTAAAGGTGATTAACCTTGTTTACTGCCGCGCAGGCATGGCATGCACAAACGCACGCACGCACGCACGGGCGCGCGCGCACCCACACACATATTGCACAAAGTGAAAGGCATTGAATGCAATGAAAGACCGTCTTACATCTGTGCGCTTTGAGTCCCTCGAAAGACACGGGCTCTTCGTCGTCATAATATTCATACTGCCACACGTAGTCACTGCGACGCGCGCTGGTTTGGCTCCGGTTGTGGAAGTCGGACATTTCAAACCGATTCCTCGTACCTTAACAACGCAAAACACATGGAATCAATAAAGCAAGGACGCGGTATGAATGAATAATGTGAATAAATCAATAAAGTTTACGAACCACAACCTCCAGGGGTGTGATGCCTCTTTGTTGCTGTTGAAAACAAGTCCACAGCCTGAATTTAGGAACTCCTCAGATGTTATGTTCGTCTTCCGGAATTTAACAACGTGCCAAAAAGGTGATAAAGAGCTGGGAGATACATCGCTTCAACGTTACGCCAAAACTATCCATCCTCATGTGCAAGCGAAGCAGCGAGCCGCTCAGTGCGCATCACCGTCATCCAACATCCACTGTACTGTTGGCTCACTCACTCCCTGATACTGAGATCACACCACAAAAAAAAAAAAAAAAAAAAAAAAAGGCTCATTTACGAGTCAGAGTCTGCCGATGGGGGATGCTGGTTTCCTCGAATACATGGTGAGACGTTTCCATCTAATTATTCTAATCTAATTATTCTTGGTGTACTTTTGTTAGAACCGTGTGTTTAGAAAGGTAGGCTTTAATATGTGAGATGTAAATATTTATTGAATGTAAATGCATGTATTTTTACTGTCAAACGGTCTAAGTAGTAAACAAACAAACAAATAAATAAATAAATAAATAAATAAATAAATAAATAGTAAAGTGATTTGGACATATAAAGTAAAACCATACCTTTTCCCAAATTCAGTTTATCTTGTTTTTTCCACAAACACCATAAAGCATGGCAAACTAAGAGGGTTCAAGTATTATTATTACTTTTTCAGTAATAATGTTGAAATGCAGAGTATAAGACGGACAGTGGAAGCTAAAGCTAAACTCAACCCAATCCCAGCCAACCTGAGGCAATGTCCACTCTGTCAACCCTCTCACTATAAAATCTATAATAAATGACAATTCTATAGAATATGTGTGACTGCATATTACAGTAGTGTGACACACAACCTCATTTGGGGAGACATAATTTACACAATAAAGGGTCCAATTGGAATGATTCATCAGCAGTCAGAGTGCAGACCTACAGGAACCACTTAGCCAGAGCTACATTTAGATAATAACAAGATGTGAAATGTACCATTATCATGTCTTTTCTAATCCTTGACTCACAGGTATTTGGGAACAACTTATCCACTGCCTCATTTGATCAGTTTCCTGGATTTGTTCCTTCCTCATTTCCCGGTAACGACCCCAAAGTAGATGATTGCCAGGTGTTACTTGGGACCTTATATAATTATACTTACTGTGCTTTTCTAAAGGTTATTACACAAGAAGTTAATGCACTTTCCTGCGTTGTCTTAACAGGAAATAATACGAGATGTACAGCAGTGGAGGTAAATGAAAAAAGTTGCCCATTTCAAACCAGGACATACATGAATCTACAATAAAATATTCAGTTTTATCTTTTTCTACAGTCATGCCAGTGAGGTGACACAGATGACAGTGCCCATCATCACCGCACTTAAAAATAAAGCCATTTTATTGTGAAGTTAGCTTGGTAGAAGTTCACATCCTCAACAGTGTATGACTATGAATTTCACTTCTTAGATTTAGAGAAGCCAAAATCAACCTTTCAGCTAATCTTTCATAAGATTTTCAAATAACATTGAACTTCTGTTGAGCTACAACTCAAATCTGTTTTGAGCAATAAATGGCAACATGTCGGGAATGCCTTTGGGTTTACTGATAGGTTTAGTGAAAGCCGCCACAATTCTATAATTAGCCACCCACTAAGTCTCCTGTGGGTTTACCATTTACCATTTTAGTGGAGTGAGGGGTTGCTGAAAGGTAAACAAAGTGAGCATGAGTAATGATTTTAAAATGCACTGAGGAGGATTTGAAAATGCGTGGATGTGTCTGCGGGAAATGCTTATTAAAACTCTGAAACAGCACATCTCAAAATGCCCACTTTCCATCCTTTGATAAATCAACATTCAAGCAACAGGCTTCATTATGAGTCCTGCATTACTTTAATCTCTGAAGTACCTCTTAAGCAGAGCCACTTAAAAGGTCCATTCATTCACTGATGCTGCATGATGAATTTTCCACATCATAAAAATTACATTTACCACAGATGCAGAAAATACATTAAGAACTTGGTTTATGAAAACGGTCACAGCAGTGAAGGAGAGTGGCAGCAAGGGAAGCTCCGAGTGCAGAGAGTTGAGGCAGGCAGGGTGATTTCAGTGATTTGATGCAGAAGGATTATAGGCAGGTGCAGGTAGGCAAGCAGGTACAGGTCCAGGTTCAGGTTCAGATTCAGGTTACAGAAGCTCCAAAGCAAAAACACAAGACTAGAAATCAGCATGACTGTCGTACCCTTTGTATACTTAACTATGGAATAATCCCAGTATTTACCTACAGTGTGAATAATGCCAAACATGCCTGGACAATTCGGCTGCAGCTTGCCTCGTTTTTGGCAGAGCTGGCAGTGTTTTTGGCAAAGAGCACAGTCATCAAACACGGTCTTGTTGCAGATCCTTTGAAATAAAGGCTCTGTGTGCAGGATTTGAAACATTTTGGCACCACTGAGTGGCAGCATCAAGAACGTCACTGTGACAGACTGAAATCATTGCCAAGGAAGGTGTTGATTCTGGATGATTCCGGATTATGTTCAGTTACCTTTCGTATGTCCCATGCCAACAGTTTTGAAATGATTTCTATAGTGTCTGCATATGGCAACTAGAGTATAGATCAGGTTAGGGATAAACAGAATATTTTATGCTGGTCCACCATCTGGACCTTCACAATAACGCTTACCACTTTGCTACATAAACGACCGCATTGCCACTGAACACTGCCACTGGATACAACTAGTGACATGTTGGACTGTCCAATATGAGCATAATGCACAAAGATGCTGCACTGGGTGTGCTGGACAGATCTAACCCAGGAACATAGAATGAACGGCCTGAAAGCAGCCCATGATTTTGACTGGGATTATTTCTGCAAGTTAAACTTTAGTCTCATTTGAGAGATGTTAATCACGTATGAAGAAAATAAACTTAAAATTCAAGAGGCTGCTTTACTTGGAGCACTGAGACTAGACTCTGGCTTTGTGCTCTCTGTGAATATTTGCTGAGTTCTCACATCCAAATTCTTTGTTTTGAATGAATCACTCACAGATATAAAACAGACAGTGCACTGATACCTCACTGAAGTTACTGTTCTGCTTTTTGTCTCCAGATGATATCATCGATTCCTTTAAGTCCTGCTGAAGGAGACTTTGATGAAACTGTAGAATATTTTATAAATCACAAAAGCTATTGCAGTGAATTCTTATTATTATTGTCCTTGAGGCCCAGACATTCATAAAAATCCATCTTATGAGACAAGAATCACAAATGTCACTCACTAGTAATATAAAAGCAAAAGCATATAATAACATGTATTATTCGCATGCATGCAGTACATTTACTGACTTCATTTTGTCTGCGTTCCTGTTACGAAAAGCTGAAAGGGCCGAAGGGGCTGCATCAAAGCTCGCCATCCACAGTATTTTATCTCACATTCACCTGCAGATCAATAATGCATATTTCAATGAAAGCATCCAGCTCCCCTAAGCTCTCCCACTAGGCTCGCTTTGGCGTGTTATTCTCTGGCCCGTTGCTTTGTTCTTAGCTACCGTGGTCATGGAGAGATAATATGCCGTGCTGTTTTCACAGTGAATGTTGGAAGAGCTTTGATCAAAAGAAACATGTCCAATGGTGGCTGGCAGCTATGTGGTCAAAGTACTTGCCAGAGAGGAGTGAAATTCTTTGTGCCACCAACACAACTGATATGTGCCAGTATTAAAAAGAAAGTGGTCAAAGCAGAAAAATGACTGTTGTACTGTTACATATCATATCATATTAAAAGACTATTATTACTGATGCATTAATGAAAAAGTTGGCTGGTGGAGCTCATGATCATTCTCATGATGGATTAATCTGATGATTATTTTCTCCATTAGTTGATTGATTGTGACATGTGGTCAAATCACCCAAAGGGACACCTTCACAATGGTTTGTTTTGTCCGTCAAATAGTAAAAATCTCAAAATTCTGAGAAATAAATTGAAGTAACTCAAGGGAAAAACAGCAAATCCCCACATTTGTGAAGCACTATGTTATGGACCAACATTATTGCTGATTCGAAGTTGTGTTTCTGTCCGTCTGATGAATTTAAGTCCAATGTTCGCTCTCTTTCAGCTCTGTTTTTGATTTCCATCAACTCCTAAGGGAGCCTCCGAATCCACTATGTCCTCCAGCTACTTGCTGACTGTGTCTGTCTGCCGTTTGGTGAGCTTTGTGAGTCAAAATAGTAAAGCTGTGAGCCGGAGTGTGTAGCCATGAGCTGAAAATGACTATGCAGCTCCACAAAGTCGAGGGGAGTTGCAGTCAGGTGGTAATTCACTGTAGGTTCATCAATACTGATGACACCTCCATTCAAGCAATTTTCTTGTGTTTTAAAGTCTGAAGTCCTCCAGTCCAAGTCAGTAGCATGTATCAATGGGACATGAATTGTCCCATTAATGCATGTTAATAGGCATCCCCATTCATCAGTGTGTGGTGTTCAGAATTAATTACCACTGACATTCCTTGGAACATGGAGTCCAAGCTGTTGTGGGATGAGACCCGGTTGTTCTCTAAAGAGCCTGCAGACCTTTGATGCATGCAAATGACCCTGACTGCTGGCTTCTGCTCTCTCTGACTCACCACTGCGGGTGCTGCGGGGTTGAGATTCAGCTCAATGAGACATCACCCCAAATGAAGACACAAAAATGCAATGACAGGCGCAAGGCACAAAGAGAGTGAGGGTTCAGCTTTCCATTTCATCAAAACTCTGCTTCACACCTGCTCGTCAGTACACTGGGTGTGTCCGGTCCTGCTGTGGGCCAGCACATTTTTCCAGTGTTGCTTCTTATTGACGTTCTCGTCCTTCATTTGCATAGTAAAATTCTGCTCAGAAACCTTCTCCAAAGTTTTAAAGCTACCACCATTTGAAACTCTAACTGCTTTGAATCTGTCCAGTTGTGAACCGGGGATAGAAATGTTGAAAGCAGATATTATGAAATATTCATAGCCTCTGCATCAGCATTGTTGCTACGTGCAATGCATAATTCTGATATTGCTGAGCCAGATTCATAATTTCCTCAGAGACGGAGAAGTCTTTTGGCAATTGGGCTCTTTTTTGTGTCTCTTGCCCCATCCCATCTTTTACATTCTCCCAAAGGGAAAAAGATATTCACCCACTCATTTATTGCATCCTAATTCCCTGATGTGTCTGGTACTGGGTTCATTCTCAGTTTCAGCCCCTGCAGAACAACTTTTCCAGTCTCCACAAGCTTGAATCCACTAAGTATGGGATACATAGGCTCCCCTAATGCACGTACACTTTCACATACAGCACTCTACTTAAACTCACACTTTCCATTCAGCAGACAATGTTTCCCTTCCTTCGCCCTTCAGCATCAATCTTAAAGACTCTCTCTTTCTGCTTTGCCTAAATTGACTCCCACAAGTGATGTTTTTCAGTGCATCGGCTCTGATGGATGAGCCTCCCAAATCTGTTTTTGTCAGCATAAACCCAACACTGTGCTGCATGCTGATCATCACAGAAGTGGACCCAGAAGGAAAAGGCAGGGGACTGTCATTCTGACCCGTGCTCTGGGATTTTACTTTTTTTTCCCTGCATGGCGAAGAGTCTGTGACTGAAGTGAAAGTGTTAGAGTAAGAAAGAAACAAAAGAAGAGAAGGAAAAACAAAGGCAGCATAAATAAGTGACTCATGAATTGATCCTTTAAAGATGGAGCAGATTGTTATGAAGATGAGTCTAAATTCAATAATAAATTGATTAATAATACAACAACCACCATAAATAAAAGGACGCTTCTGCATGCATGACTTACCCTTACATTTAAGGTGCTATTGCAGATCCGTATTTCTCCAACTAAAATCCATTGTTATGTAAAGTCTCCCTGTTTTGGTCACCATGGTGCATCTTCAGATTTTGGATTAATTATTTGACACTTCATTTTTTTTAATTGAATTTACACTTGTTGTTTTTCTCTGAGTCAAGTTTGCTCGTTCTTACAGGGCATTTTTATTTCATCATAAGGTTTCCAAGGGAACACTCTGGACTTCAATTAAACCAGGATCTGGATCAGTCTGACCTTCTGCACCGCCGTTCTCAGAACATAACTCAAAGCTCATGGAGGTCTATAGACAGCTCATAGATAGACTCCTGTGAGGCCGCCATGACCTCACATAATATCAACTACAAAACTTTGTATCTTTAATGATTTCATTAGATTATTGAGTTGCAGCTCCTTCAGGTTGAGGATTTGAATACCAAACAGGTTTGATTAAACTGCCACAGAACATTTGATGGATGGATGAGCAATGCACTATATTTTCTACAGCTGGGTTCTTATTAAGCCCTGGCCTTGGTGGTCATTTATCACTTGGCATTCTGTAAGGATAATTCATATAAGAAATGCCCTCCAAGGAAGTGTCCCCTTCCAGAGCAGCAGTAGCGCATAATAAAAGTTAAAAACAGGAAAATGGGAGAAAACGGACATGGCAGCTCACCCCTATAACTTCAGTGCTATTTACAAAATGTGGATTATTTTATTTGCCAAAGCTACGCAGATACTTACAGTTAACCAACTCAGGCACATTTCACATAAAACACAGGAAAAAACTCGTCACAAGTTAGAAAATACAATCTGCAAAAGACGCAAATACTATAATGGACCCTATCTCACAATCAACACTGAATTGCCGCCTTTACAGCCTCCGTAATAACGTTAGTTGTGCCCTTCTAACCCCGCAGCTGTGGACTCATTGGAAGAGCTTGACAACAAAATTGAAATGATGTCTCTCTTCTATCTAAGACTGAAATTTATTACAAAATTAATAACCTTCAAAGAGAGTCAATAAAATCAAGGCGTCCATGAGCCTGCACAGTCCCAGAAGGCATCAGTGTGGAGATGAGTCATTTAACTTCAAGTGGAAAACAGTGGACTTAAAGTTCTGGAAGGAACTGAAAATTCTTGCGTCTTCTGAGATTTGTATGACCGCTGAGACGGCTTCGCAACTCTTTTAGTGAATCCCCCCAGGTCTGCTAAATAAGGATTAAATAGGTCTTCATAAAAATGGAGGAGTTATCCATTTAGAACTGGAGGGGATCTGCATGTCTCCCCGACTGCCGCATGTTAGGAGGAAACTGTTGGGGTGTGAATGCAGGAAGAAATGCACAAACATTTCAGCATCTCTCAGTTACTGCACCTCTCTGTCAGCAGCCAACATTCCCCATAAATACATCGCATGTTTGAAGACATTTTCACTCAGACTCAGACATTACGTTCAGCATGCTCTTCGTTCACTGACAAATGGATTAAAGGATGATTTTCTCTGAGATTCATCTTGTTGAAAAGTATCCTCTAATTTCCAGGAGAACAGCAGGGAGGCTATTTCATTAAGCACACTGTATGTTTTATCAGTAGCCCAGCATGGACCAACCACCTGCCCACCGAAGTCCCAGCAGAACATCGAGACCTAAAAATACTGCTACCACTGGTGCATGACATAAGAGCATGTTTTCCATTCGGTGTCACGGAGTGCAACACTAATGCGAGGGCTTCTCAACTAAAACACAACAAGTGAGTCAAAACAGGCACCCAGCACAAAAATAATGACTGAAACCAGTCACACACGCTGGAAGCAGGACCATGGCAGCACGAAGACATCATTATTGCATGTTTAGGCTCTACGGTGAGCTTGATTTTTACTGAGGGCTAACTAATAAATTTGTGTGAAGTTTGGGGACATATTTAAATCTGTTAGTTACACAGAGGTTGTAAAAAGCAAAAATAAAATGGCTGTACTGAACAGACTACAGAAAATGATGTTATTTGTGGTTGACTGTTGCCATGGAGAGGGAATTTTATGGAGTCAAACATCTGTCTTTTAAAGAGAGAAATTGAAATTACTTCAAAAAAGAGGGAATATGACCTGTGAATAAGAGAAAGAAATGAAAGCGAAAAGGAGACAAAAGTGGAGCAATATAAGTTATAGAGGTTAGAAACCTACAAAAAGGGGGTCTTAGTGAAGTTTTCAGTCAGGAAAGATCAGCCTCAGCAGAATGAAACAATGAAGTATGAGACAGATCCTCCGTATGTTGACCTGCAGCTTCTTCTTTGCACGATCCACAGCATGACAGCCTGTCAGCAGGTTATCTTTACCTCATCTATATCTCATCTTTTTTATTGATTTACAATTCATGGACCATGATGCTGCAATGACTGTTTTGTCTATTCTTGCATGTGTGTCTGTGTGTGTGTGTGAGCTCTGTTTTCCGGGGGTCTTGGCAGGAAATTTCAATTCTGCTTCATTCAGAGCTGAGAGACATCTCGCATTTCCTCTTCCTGCTTCTTTTGTATTTTTCTTTTATTCACTCTTTTGATATACTTTGCATTGTCCTGTTAGAATACACCACGTGTGTTTTTTATGTTCAAAACATACATGTGTAGCTTTTTGAAGAAGGAAGCCTGAAAACATAAAACACTGTCAATGTGCTGACCTAGTTCTACTCTATTGTGTGGTAAAGAAAAAAACCCTTTAGCATTGCATTAATTTGCCCACTTCGTGAACACGATGGCAAAGGACGTGTTCGTGCATGTGTTGGAACGGCACAAACACGTGATGTGTCCGTATATCTTTGCCATTATGGCACAAAGTATAGCAAAAGAGTGAATGACACAAAAACACAAAAGAAGCCATGCAGCAGAGCACAGAGAGGAGTCCAATTAGCTCCAGAGCAGAAAAAGAGAAAGAGAGAGAGAGATCTGTGGACCCTATTAGTGCCAAGCTCTGACAGCTGTTCCCTGGAGAGTCGCACTGTGATGTGGATGGAGCTAGTGGTCAAAGGAGTTTAATGCTGGTCATGCAGGGCTCATATTTAAACATGCTCCCTCACTGCAGGCCCACAAGGATTTTACAAGTGATACTCTCAAATATGGCCCCCATTAGCTCTGAATGGAGGCTAATGAAAACACGCAGAGAACACTGTGATCCCACTTCTCAGCTTGTTATACTGCAGTTTTTGGAAAGACATTTCTCAATATTACACTTCATTGTCCTGTACAGCTCATCCCAGCATGTGGCCCCCTACTGCCCCCTACTGCAGCACTGAGAAGAAACACTTCACTTATCTGAGAGAAAGAGCGGGGCTAATTAAATCAGTGGATTGCGCAGGGTCTTTGTCGAGATGGGCAGATAAGAGCAGCTTCTTTAGAAAGTGCATAACGTAATTATCTTCTCCACATGGCAGTGTGAGGCATTCAAGCTCCGCATCTGCTGAAGTGCAACTGTTAGCTCGGCTCCTGCTGCTGGGCACACAAAAGGCCGACGCGTGTCGCCCCCTCCACCCTGCGCACGAGCCGTCTTCCATCACCTCAACCAGCGGGCAGTGACAGTAGGGCACGTGTTTGTTCACACCTCACACCCAAATGGCTACACAGACGGAGATACCCAAAGGGTGAATGGGGTCGAAGAGTTCAACAAGGTTTTATTCCAAAAGCAAACTGAGCTTTTACTCGATTTTGAACGAAAAATTATGTTACTGAATACGACTGACAAAATAAAATGGGATTGGATTCTGCGTAAGATCAAACTTTCAACATGGACTACATGCAGAGAGCAGCTGCGCCTTAACACTGTTTAACATCTGATCAGATAAATGCACAGTTCATCTTTGGAATATGTTTCAAATGGCCCGGCGTCTCAGGAGAAATGGTTTTTACTCTATATTCAAAATTTAGACAGAAAGTGACCATATGGTTGGAGTTTGCTGAAGTGTGACTTCGCACCTCAACACCGTGGCGCATGGAGACACTTGGGGACGCGTCAAAGCGCAATTTGGCACCGGCTGGCCGGGCCGGATAAATAGGCTTGGAGGTTCCTGCGCTCAGTCACACACCCTCTGAGGACTTAACGCAGGACAGACCATTACACTCTACCATGGGGACTGTCGCTACCAACAGTGGATTAACTTCTGTTTTGACTGGAGCCAATGCTTCTCAGCAGTCCGGCGCTTTGTGGAGGCCATGGACTGGAACTGGGGACAGGACTGCCGCAAACAATGTGAGTTTGGATGAGTTGAAGACTTTTTAAATTCAAACATGCATCATTATTAATGGTCAGAAAGCCTAACAAGATCGCTTGGTTTTAACTTTCAGGCCCTCTCTCTTCATGGAGACCTTTCTGCGGCAAAGCACCCCAAAATCCCTCAGTTCATTCACCCTGTGAAGTAAGTAGAGTTCTGATCAGTCAATGACCTTTGATTCTTATGTGGGCTGTTTCTTTGGGAGTATATCTGAGTGTTTTTTGTTTTCTTTTTAAAGGTTGTTCTGGCCGAAATCGAGATGCTTCGATTATCTGTACCAGGACGCAGAAATGCTGCTGCGCAACTATCCGGTCCAAGCGACCATCTGCTTTTACCAAGACTCCAGCAGTGATGAAGACAGCGATGACGAAGAAGAAGAGATGGAAAAGGAGCTGAATTAAATGTGGCTCTGTGAAGCCCCTGAGGACGCGTTGTTCCCTAATGTGCTAATATATTTCTTTTAACTTATTTCCTGTAAATATTTGTAAATAGACCTTTTTCATTTCTATACTATACAAGAATGTAAATGCTTAAGTTATTCCTTTAACATTTCTACCTCTTTTGTATTTTGCTGAAAACTGCAATAAAATACATTACATGAATGTCGTTTGTCTGGGGCTTAATCATTGATGTGAGGAGTGTTTTCTGTAGTTGGTGACAGATTTGAACAGTCGAATTCAAATCCCTTTTTGCAGAAAGTAATAGAAGGGTTTTACTGTCTGGGTTTAGTTGGTTCATAGAAGTTGTAGCAGATTTAGGTTTTTCTTAAACTATCCATTCAGTTCATTTGGCACGTTCGCCTGCTTTGAACTGCTCTTTTCCCAGGGAGAAGTGCAAAGTGGTAAACGCGCCATTTCCTGCGCCTGAAGTGCGGAAACTGCGTGACACGTGGAAGGTGTCAGTCAAGAGAGCATAAAGGTCTGCATGAGATAGTCAAAGAGAAACGGTTCTACACCTCCAGTGAAACGACCCGTATTGACAATATATATCTGTCCACCCACAGGATGGAGCATTAATGAATGAACGGATGAATGCTTCACTCCAACTTTCAGAAAAACAAACCAGTATTGGACATTAAATCAACAATCAGGGCTGCGCTAACACATAATAGAACCTGGGGCAGAAATAAGGTGCTGGGCCTCTATTTACTCCTCATTCCTCCTCCTCTCTGCCCAATGTGTCTGTACACCATCACCTCCAAAGACACATGAAGTGTGCTCAACAGACTGCACATGACAGCGTTAGCCCTCTCCTCTAGAGATCCAATCAACCACCAGCATGATGTGAGTGTCCTAAAGTAGTAAATAACATGTATATTGGAAAATGCACCATCGAAGGGCAATATCACCTAAACAAAAAAGACAGAAAAAGGTCTTAAAACTGATTTAGAGCCTGTCTATTAATACAGGAGCTCATCAAGTATTTCAGCTGATACTGTGCTGAAGTCATGCATATTAAAGAGCTGGTGAACTCCCTCAGATAAATCAATAAACACCAAATAGTGTAACACAATGAATCAGGAATCTGAGGAAGCTGTCTGATGATTTTCTACACGGCTCAGTTAGTAATTCAGACATTGTAAGAACTGTTCTCTAAAGCTGTGCTGCAGCATAAAAAGAGTTTATGCTGATATGAAGCTATTGAGGTGTACGTGTGAAGTCATTTTATTGTTTTAAAGTAGCAGCAGGTTTAGAGTGAGTTTTGCTGGTACATGTAGAACATACTGACATACAGTACAGCTGGATTTAAACCACAAAAAACATCACCTGTTGAAAATATCTTGACTCGTTGCATGTTACAGGTGAGCGTCCTGATTCCAAAGTTTCTGTTTACTGCATCGGAGCATATTGCTTGAATATGATATTATAGTAAAATGCATCCATAAAACTGCAAGACTTGTCATCTAATATTCAGTCTGTGCTCAGGAAAAATACGTTATACCTGCTGTTCAGGCTTTTCTTTCTTTCTTGCAATTTATTGTTTAAACACATTTTGCATATCTGACCTAATGGCTTGAACTCCTCAACTCACCGCGGCACCGGCCTTTCTGTGGGAACCCTTGGGATCATCTTTAGGTGTTTTGCAGGGTGCAAAGTTTACACACCTTCTTAATGTGAAACACGGTGGCCTCTGAGTGTACCAGGGGTGCTGCGCTGCCACTGAACAAGTGACCTCCACTGGACAGACTGTAATCTAATTATGAGAAAGACCTTTATAATAACTTAACAAGCTTATCTCCACTCACATTTTACTCTTCACACCCGCAGTGATATGAAGAGTTCAATAAGTAAAGCTGAAACATTCAGCCAGTACCAAGATTGTAGAGGTGTAAAGCAACAAAAAAGGCTGTACTGCATGTTTAATGTTGTTTTCTAATCATATTGAGGCCTGATGTTAAGCTGTGATGAAGCGATGGCACTCTGATAACCTCTTGGCCTGGCTGAGACTTTCCCAGGGCTGGGTGTCAGAGCCGGAGGTTTTCAGAGTGTCGCTTACTTGGGTGTGAAATCCGCTCACCTCCAGAGTTAAATATAAAACCAGGGACTGATGCCCTGTCTGATGAACTTCTAACCTTTACTGCACACACTTTAGGTCAGCTGATGCAGATATTTCTCAGAGGGTTTATCTACGTATGCATAAATTACCCTATGTTGTGCGTTAGGTGGGTGGTAGGAGCCTCACACTGAAGAAAATATCATGAAGTCAGATGACTGGCTGCGCTTTCAGGGACATAAATGTGTTTGTGTATGCGTGTGCAACAGTGTGTTTTTTGACCTTTCAGAATCATCTTTATTGCCAAGTACGTGTGCACACACAAGGAATCTGACTCAGGCTTTAAGTTGCTCTCAGTGTTACAAACAGTTCCAGTAGAGACAGATATAACTAAGAACAAGGACAATAAAGCTGAGCAAAGACAGGTAAAATAAGCATAAAACTATTGTATACATGCAAATAGGTGAAAAAATAGATGTATATGTAAATATAATATAAAAAACAACAATGACCAACTACATACAATGTCTATAAACATGTCAAGAGTTTCTATAAACAAAATAAATAATGCAAAGAAATAAATACTGAATAACTGTGCAAGAAGTGGGTGGTTATGTGTCTATGCATGTGTACGTGTCTGTATACAGTATATACAGTGTACAGGATTCATATTGACAATGACGGCTGATATGTACATGTTGAAAATAGTGCATTCTCTCTTAATTCATAATTTGCACATAACTAGATGTCTTTACATGCTGTCCTGTACCAACATAACTTTGTGAACTTTGGTGAACTTTGCACAGTTTCAACTTTTCAGACACAGACCGGCCTTTCCCAGGAGCTGGTGTGAATTTTGGTGTGAGGATTGTGCACCTGAGGGGGGTCAACAGTGCTCAGGCCCATGTTTGACCTCTGTGGTCAAATGTGTCACAACTGCCAAGCACCCTCTCTTTGCCCCCTATTAGTCTTACACAAGCCTGTCACATAACTTATAGACAGTTTTTAAAATAAAATATAAGGAGATGAATGGCAGCTTTCCCCTGGTCCAGTCTGTTCACTGAAGATCTGTCTTTGCAGGTCATAATCATATCCTTTAAAAGATACTTCTTTTTAAGCATAAATGAGCTCATAAGTCGGTGCTGCTTATTCATTATAATACACTTGTTTTGTCACTGAGGATGCTGCTTTTTGTGATTTCTAACTTTGTGATGAGAAGCTCATTTGGAGAGTGCCGGCATGCCCCTGTGAACTTTGACTGAGCCTTTGGTGTGATCACAGACACCAAAAGAGGTGATGAAGTGTGACCCAGGCGAGCTGAGACTGAACCCAATGCACAAGCTTCCCACAGTCACACCTCCACCCGGCACTGGGGACGGAGGGCTCAGAGCTGCACCAAGTTGGAGTAGTTTTGATAGAGGGCAGTTTATTTATGTTTGTATGCACATCATTGCCGGTGTGTTTTCACAAGGTAGTTCAGTTGTAAGCCAAAGGGGGGCACTGCACTTCTGCTGATGTGCAAGTTTGTGCTGAAGAAGTGCATGCATGGAGACAGGAAGTGCTGCTTTGTCTATACCTTCCCTCTCTTTTTTAAGCATTGAAAGAGTATTTTCCAGTTGTGCATACGTGAGAAAAAAATTCAAAGCAGTGATGGATAAAGATGGAACAGTAAGTACTGCTCTTCTCCATGTTTAACTTTAATGATGTTGACTATGGATGCCATGAGGATTGTTTTGTGTGCAGGAATTAGACTGATATATCAGCGCCAGTTAAAGTAGCAGTGACATATGACATTAAACACGGTGTTAGAGTGAGTCTGGGGTGAGTAGCTGTCTGAAACATCCAACCTGTGTGGTGGTGTTTGCAGTGTATGGGCCGGTGTCACCTGTTACCACCCTAACATTCAGAGTTTGTAAGAACTAGCTGATGCAACTTTAGTTTTTCTCTTCTTCCTCTCAATTAAAAACTGTAGAATGCAGATGGGGCCCATGTTCATGTGTGGCCTTTACCTTTAGTAAAGCGACACAACACAATGAGTGCATTTAACCAACAGATGGGGCAAGATAGCCAAAAGTCAGATTTCAACCGGCTTGGATCCAGTGATGTAATATTACAGTACTGCCACGTGGGGGCGGTGTTGCACTTACAGTAACCTGTAATCATCATCGATAGGATGTAGACAAACTCCACATTTATGAAAGATCAAAGGATTTTGGAGTGACTTTTAAAGAAAACAAATATTAGAATAAATGTAATATTAGAATATTAAAGATTAGAAGATGTATGTGCTTATTTTTTAAAGCAAGGATCATGAATCGATTTACAACATTTTCCATTTCACTGCTACAGAAAAAGCAGGCAAGATTTTTCTAGAGGAACTGATTTAAAAACTGCCTTAATTGTGACTTTTTAGCTGGCAGATGCTGATAGCAGATCTCAACTCACAATGGACTTTAATTAGAAATTTAGATCTTCGGGTACAAAATAAAATAAAGTGAAAAAGAAAAAACAGAAGATCCATGTGGATTTATTTAATTTAAAATGTAGTTATTTATTTAAAATGTATTTAATATGTAACCTTTTTATTCCCCAAAATCTATAAGCTATAAAAGAGAAACTATTTACTCTCTAGGTTATTATTCTACATTGTAACATTATGTGTTACCTTATATTTATTTTATAATTTATTCTTGAAAGATTTTTCTATTGTTATTTATTTCTGTTGCAGATGTTTGTGAATGTACGCAGTTTGCACAGCACTGCCCATAATGCAGCACCTGTCATTCATGCACCCTGACAATATGATGCACAAAAACATGTGATTAAGGAGCAACAAGTCTGAGCAGCAGACCTGCAGTAATGAGACGAGTAACAGGAAGCGTAAATCTGCCAGTGGAGTGAACACCTTTCCATGCATTTCTCCACTGAGCGAGTGAAAGCACAGAGTTGCTCTGATTCCTCTCTGCACATAAACATTCTGGCTCACGCCGCTGTCTAAGAGATATAGCTGTTGTGCTTTTCTGCACCTTGTTATCTCCCCCTCCACTTAAATAGTTAGTTTGGTCTCCTCTCTCTGAGATGTGTGCAGTGGAGATAATTACAATTTCAGCAACGTTTGCCAGGTGATTACCTCATAATCCCCTATTTCATTTGATAAGTCACGCATTGATTTAACTCAGAGTTGGACCTAATGGAGTATCTTTTCCACCGCCACAGTGATTTGTATGCTGGGGCGAAAGGACAACGGTGGATTGGAGGCAGAAAAACAGCGGCTCGCCATCCGTGTTCACTCAGTCGCTGGTGAAAGATGAGCAACGAGAAGGCAGGTTTAATCACAGCAACCTGAATGCAAACAGTAAATCACTGCAATGGCTGATACAGTAACGCGTGGTGGTGGTTAAAATAGTCCCTCTCACATAAAAGCTCCCTGTTTCTTTTTCATTTTCTCTTTTCTCGCAGGCAGGGAGGGGGATGGAGTGATGAAAATGGTGGATGAGAGATAAGAAGAGTGAAGGGAAGAGCGACCTGCTTGGTATTCACCTGTCTCTCTGGATCAATAAAGGTAATTTGGGCTGATTCCTCCCTGTAGGCCTCTTAGCAGACAGACGGGGAGAGGGGTCAGCCACTGCTGAGCTGCGGGGAGCTGGAATAACTTAGAAACACACTCTGCAAATTACTGCCCCTGTTTGAGAATCTCTCATTCAGCTATTCCTCTGCCCCGACAAGAGCTCCAATGTGACGCAGAGACCTCACACAAGTGTGACTGGAGGTAAGAAAGGGTGACTGCCCTGTCGTCTTCAGACCTCTGCATGTTTAGATATACAGTATATACCCATGTCTGCTGGCTAATTTAAATACTGTGGCTGCCTTTTCACTTTGTGGCCCTCATTTTGCAGTTTTGCCAGAATTTTCCCCAAAAACACTCACTTTTACCCCAACATTAACCCCGAGCCGAAAAGAGATGTAAACCAAAAGTTTCGTCATGACTATCGGTTTTCACTTTCTGGGCTTTGTTGCTTTTTTAAAAAGCTGCGATGCCTACCAAACAGTTCAAAGAAGGGTTGTGATACCCATGAAGAAGACGGTTCTGGAGGTGGGAGCTGGGCATTGAGATTCGCAGGTCAGGCCTCATAAATTACCATGGAGACAGGGGTGTCCAGCCGAATGAGAAATAAGTCTTGCAACACGCACGCATTCAGCAGCCCTGATGCAAGACCATGGCATAAGATTTGATTTTCCTTTTCACCCTTTTGGATTTGATTAAATCTCCTGCTCCCATTCTGCTGCGGTTACACTTCACTGTAAACCTTTTGATGATCGCAGTTTTTCTTGCATTTTCTTCTCCCCTCTTCTTCTTCTTTCACATTCCCGATCCCAACCCCGGCCTTTCAGTCTCCTGGGGCTGCAGCCGGTCTCATCAGTTGGTTATAAGCATGGAGGATGCCGTCCGTCATGTGGGGTCACCAGTCTGGGAGGAATGCTCCATGTCAGAGATGTCAAGGGTGGAAGGGGGGGGGGGTCCCAAGGGAGACAAAACCCACAAAGACTAAACTGCAACTCCAGCCAATGGCTGCTGCGTGTCCTGCTTGTGTAGTGCACTCCATCGAAGGTACACAGGTGTGCGCCGCACCTGCACGCATGCACACATGCTGCATTTTCTCTCTCGTCTATATTCACGTGCAGCTCAGTGTTGTGACCTCGTGTTGGAGTGCTCACATGTTTCCAACGCACGCATATGCTCCTACATGCTCTCCTCTCTTCCACGCTGCCTCTTAGAAAAAGGTGTAGTGTTGACAGCAGGCGGTGTAAAAAGGTGTCACTGTATGCTGAGGAGCAGAGGTGCAGCAGGTTATTGGTACAGGCCGCGCCGGAGCTGGTCTCTCCTCCGTTTTGGAACTGGAAAACTTTGCTCACAGGGATGCTCTGTGGTCCTGTTTGGCCTTTAATGCAAGGCAGCAAACATTAAAGTGAAAGGAAATGTTAAGCAGGGAAGCACAAAGCTAATGACCCTGATGGTGTTCAATCAACTTTTCTGATGTTCGATTATAAAAATGGCTACTGAAGTCTGAAGGTTCTGCAGGCTGTTGGTCACTGGAAATGCTGGCACTGATAATATGTGATACATGCATTTTTAGAAAGGATGTGTTTTAAGCCAATGTGAGCTAGTTTCTGAGGTCAGGGTCAAGTTTTTAGCTTCCCTGTGTTTGCCTCAGGCTTCACAATTTCAGCATTGTTGTATCTTGTAAACACGATAAAGCAGAAGCTGATAAATTAGCTTGCAGACTAGCTTGTAAACTGGTTTTAAAATTCGATATGAAAGCTGAAACTGACAGTGTGCTTTACGTGTCTTTTACTGAGAGCAAGCCTGCAATAAGAATCCCACTAAAACATCAAGTGTCTTGCAGAAATGTGATTAATAGTCTACTTTTGCTTTCCACATCCTACTATCAAACTTCAATTATCTTTCAACATCATTAATTGTTTCTTGAAGAAGCACATATTGATAGTCCAACATGTGCGGAACTGTTTGAGGCTGACTTAGCTGACAAGTCATTTCCATTCTAGTACCCTGACCTAATCACCATATCTTATTATCATTCACATGAAAACACTAATTACAAAGGCAGGGTGAACCTGATTTATGCTAATGGAAACGTGAATATGCGACGGATGCATTAATCTAGAGTATAGGACCCTGCGCTGGTGTTAACTGTGATTAGCATGTGATTACCATAGCATGGGTTATATCTACTGGAAGCCCGGCTTCTGATGGGCTCGTGAAAATCTCTCCACTCACTGGCAGGGAATGAGACTGTGACTCTTCACGGCATGAGGAAATAATGTTAATAATACAAAATGAACAATTTTGATTGTTTTCCTCTAAACAAAAATATCTAATTAGCGGTGCAGCAATTTTAACACTTTCTGTTTTAGGATGAGTGCGGCTGCTAAAACATGAGGGCATCGAAACTGAGGTGCTTCTGCAGACAAGGACAGGAAAAACATGAGTGAAAGTACCAAAGAAGGGTGTTAAAGGGTTAGTTCATCCAGTTCACCTGGGCTTTATTTGGTCAGGCTTTCAGTTATCTATTTCTGCCTTCACCTCAATACAATACAGGTGAACAGAATCTTACTCAAAATATTAAAAAAGTAACTTCAGTTCATTTGCAGCGTCTCATTTTGGAGACGTTGCACCCGATTACTGTGGATAATCCACAGTAATCACTATCAGCATTGGGACTATTTCTTTGGTGGAAAGTAGTTCCAGTGAAGGCAGCTCAGAGATCTTAGACACAAATATCTCAAAACCTCATCACATAAACCCAAAACTCTCTGCAAGGCAGGATACCGTGAACAGCATTTTGGGTGAATTGAGCCTTTTAAATGATGAGGCTGGCAATATTATTGACAACAAATCCAATAAAGAGTCCATTACCAACAATGTGTCAGTCTGTCTCTTAGTACTTTCTGACTTCCTGACCCAGCCTGTGGCTTTCAGCCCAGATCTCATTCCTTCCTACTGAAGACATAAAACTTTAATTTTTGAAAGAAGCTCAGGAGTTTCCTAAAACAGCGGGGTCATTTTTAGCAAACCTTGCCCAAACAAGAGTAAATAGTGCATTTGTGAGGGACTCTTTTCAGCTGTGGATTAATTCACATTTGGTGCTCTGGTGAATATTTATGGCAGCAGGACAGAGTGGAGGGATTGACTCAGAAACTAAAGAGCCTGCTCATTGTTGTTTTTGGTCTTTTCAGGGGATTTGTCTACTATAAGAAAAATATTGAATATCACCACACTGATCCTTTAAATGCTCTGAAGTGATTTTATTTTGACTTATAACTGAGATGAATGGCGGCACTTAAAACCAGATATAAAGCCACAAGATTAAACAGGAAGCAACGTTTTCAGCACTTCACAGCATGTCACTGTGCAGTTACATGTGATCATATACTGTATTAAAAGTAAGCACAAATGTTCGTCATTCAGAAACCAGACATGTGGATGTGTCGAGCGCGGCACTTCCTTTTGCACAGCGCAGGTGTCTCCCAGTGGCAGTCCCCTGCACCATCTGTTCCCCGGGCCGGACCACCTCCATGTGGCTTCCATCGGACAGGAGGATGCGTTTGTTTTGGGAGACACGAGAGCACAAAGAGAGGGGGCCCATCCCTCTATCCCCAGCTTTGATCCCCCCTTTGAGAGGACCCAGGCGTGGCCCTCTCCCACCGTCCCCCCGGCTTGTGCCTGCCTGGATGGCTGGCCTGACGGCTAAGACTGGGGGCGAGCCCGGCGCTTTGCACATGGCACTCCAGCAGAATGAGCCTATTGACGAGGCAACAGATTGGCTTTGAGTGTACCTGATGGTTATCCCCCACTTCCCCCGACTGGTCCCCCTTCTCACTCTCTCTCACTTGTCTCTTTCAAAGAAAGACAATCCCTGCATCTCCATCTTTCTAATCAAACTGCCAGTGTGTAGTGGGTTTAAGAGAGTGGCAGAAGCCATTGTTGGGTAATCTGTACCAAAAAGGAGAGGTGATGTCGAGTGCGGTCCTTTTCTTAGTCAGGATTAGGCTCGGTTTTTCTCCGTTAGCCCTCTTTTGCTAATGCGTTTGGCTTCAGTAGCAGCTTGGCAGAGATAGAACAACTCTGTGACAGGTACAAAACCAGCCAGCACGCTGAGTAAAAGTGTGTGAGAGTGCATGTGCGTGTGAGAAGTTTGCACTAGGGTGGATTCGTCATTAGCCGGGCAAAGGGTCATCTGGCTTTAATAGGTGTACTCAGGTGTTGGTTCTGATGTCTGCAGCAATGGTGTTGTTTGCTGTTGGGAATCAGATCCTGGCTCTCCCCTTCCCCCTCTGCCCTCCCTCTGCCCTGCTCCGGTCTCTCTGCACCCCAGCTAATACCAGGCTCATTACGCTGCTATCGATCGGCCCTCGCTTCACACCAAAGGGCAAAGAAGTCCTCTCCTCCCTTTCTCTCTTTTGTCATTCTTTTCCCCTCTTATAGCCTTTTATAATCTGCTCTCTTTTCTCCGTGCCCTTTCTTCCCCACCGACTTCCTACATACTGCAGTTTCCTTCCTGGCAATTATGTTTCTGTCTGAAGAGATGAACATTTCAAGAAACTAAGAGTGCATAGGTGACAGCAACAGCACAGTCAGCACTGAATGATTATGAAGAAATATCTGCATTGAAATAACTACAAACAGACACTTTGTGTAAGAGGCTTTGTTTTTTGTGATGTTTACAGCTTAGGTCATCCTGCGAATGTGCAGCAATATATAGAAGATGATTTTAGACTGATCCAAGAAGAACACTGAAAGACTTTCAATGTACCCCCCTCCATCACTCAGCCCCCTCCCCTGCTGTCCAGCCCCCTTCTGTCTCCAAGCCGTCATGCTTCTTTCTCTCATTTTTTTTTCTTTATCTTGTGAGAGATTTGGTGTCTTGTAAAATAACACCCAATTTATTATACAAATCTCTGTGGAAGTATGCAGCCTTGTGTGGGCTGAAGTGTAAACACTGCGAGGTGGCTTTGAACACAAGGCGGGTCTCAAATTACACTTTCTGCAGGAGGGTGCGCAGGGGTCGCATCCGACAGCACGTTTGCTTGCATGCACTCAGATGCATGTGCATTGCCTTTGCACACATGCTCGGGGTAAAAGGCAGAAATCTGGTCTGTCATTAGCAACATTTTTGGGGTCATTGCTCGTGGGGTTCTAGTTGGTCGCAACATATTTTTTCAAACCATGCCCTTAAGGTCCTGGATTTCCACTTTTAAAGAGACGGAAAGACTCGTGCAACAAGTTCATGCTGATGTAGGAGCAGAATGCTAACAAATCCTAATTCTGCTCATTTTGAATTCTGTTTAGCAATATCAACAAAACTTTTTTTGGCTGCATACCTCGCATACTCAAGCAATATCTGCACACCTAAGTTTTGAAAAAACAAAGCATTGTGACTAAGCAGGGAAGTAGAGGCAACTATTTCATTGCAACTACAATGGAGATTAGTGCAAATAATTATTACAGCAATACAACCTTAAACAGGGAAAAAGATAAACTTTAAGCTGCATCACAATAGCATGATCAAATAATTTCTAGGCTCTTAGCATATTGATCGCCATCCATCTGTAAGGATACTTCCCTTATTTCACACATTTTTGATTAGAAGCTTTCTTAAAAATAAAAGAAAAACTCCTCAACTATAGCGAAATTACACTTAATACAATCTTTTCATTTTATTGAAGAAAAACAGTATTTCCAGGCGTACTTCAAATAACCACTTTTGCACTCTCTCTTACTATTTTCTGCCTCAGCCTGAATAAAAGAGCTTCTTTCAGTTTTGTGAAGTGTCTCTGCAACACGCAACAAAGGCCTTCCCTTTCTGTTGACAGAATTTATTTGCATTTCTTCAGCTACAGTAACTCAGCGAGGGGTTTTCTGTCCTCTGACCTCACAGCTCACAAGCTGCATCGCCTGTTTAACCATAATTGCTTGCATACCATATTACACCATACCTCTTGACTTTGCATTTGCATCCCCTGGCACACTGGTTGCATATATCCCTCTATGACTTCACCCAGTCTTACAGTAGAGCTTTATAATAGAGGACTGTTCAGTGCGGTATTACAGAGGTGATGCTGGGTCTCCTGTTGTTACCCAGGTTGGCTACCTCTGACCCCCCGCTACCTCTACGTCTTTGTTTCACGGCTGACAGAAGGACTGCCAGAGCTCCTCCAGCTCGGGTGATTTATGACCAGCAGCTGCTCTTGCAGCCCATGACCCACACAGCTGGGTGTCAGATGTGGTCTCCCTGTAAGCAGAAACTTATCTGGCAACCCAACATCAGTCGAAGGCTGGACAGAAAGAGGGGGTCGGGGTAAAGAGGAGAGAAGACCAAGTGGGAGAAAGATGGAGTGGCAGATCATGGAAAAAAAGAAGGAATGAGAGGAAGCAGATGAGAGCACAAGTTAGCAAGATGGGGAGCTGAAGCAAAAAGATGAAACTGCACAGAATGAGCTAAAGCTTGACAGGTATGAAGGAGATATCCAGTCCTGACACAGAATAAAGTGCGACATGTGGTTCAAGACAATTGATTTGAATGCACCGGCTAAGCTCTGCATTGATTTCTGCTGGTGTGGGGAAAGCAAAATGTTTGTATTATTTCATAAGCCAATTAGCTGCAAGGAGACTCCTCTCCCTGCGTGCCTATTGACCCACAGTCTGTGGCTGCAGTTTTATTGTCTGGGGGGGCGCTCTATAAAAGATCAATAACAGGCGAGTGATTGGATTATGGGGTAATCAATGCATTGTACTAATATATCACGAGTGATTACAGAGCACTGGCTAATAGGAGGCCTTAGAGAGCTGTAATGACATCACACTCCTGCTGGTGGACAGGAGAAAAGCGTGCGTCTTAAATGAAGTGTCGTGCGGATGAAATTATGCATGTGTACGTACGTGTGCAGGTGCATTTCACGTGTGTACATATCACTGGGTGTGTGTGTGTGTGTGTACATGCGTGCATGAGTACAGGGGGTAGCGTGGGGGTAGATGATGGGTTGATTTTCTTGATTCTTCAAACAGCTGAAGAATAGTACTACCAGATGGTGCGTGATAGCTTGCTTAGAAGAGGCCATCATCAGATTCCTGCTGTAACGCAGTGACAGGGCTCCGTTCTGACGCTGGGTTCGCTGCAGCAGCATGTGTGGAGACTGCGAGAATAATGGCTGTGAAGGATACGCAGCTCACAACCTCAGCAATCTTATTTCTTAATGGTGTTTTTATGTTTGTCACATTGTCAGAATGAGCAGTGTGTGATAAATGCTGCTTTTAGGGCACTGCTTTTTTGCGTGATGGATATATAAACGATTTCCTCTCAATATTTGTGGGGGAGAATTGCCACCAGATGTTTCGCAACGCCAGCAGTTCAGATGATTGTGCTCCTGATGTTCATGATCATCAAGTTTTCTATGAGTGAAAGATGAAAAACAACAAAACTCAATTGTGTTTTCTGTTTTTTTTCTTGTGCGCTATGAATCATAGCTTCAGATATTTGAAAATGTGGATATTTTTGTTTTTTTAAATACAATTTTGCTGCAGGCCTGTGAATACCGTCTATTTCCAAATCACCAACTTTGACACTGTTTTCAGTTTATTTTTGCGGAAGAGATACGATGATTTTCTCAACGCATAAAGCAACACTTGATTTCTCAGTTTTTCCAAAATTTCCATAAAGGACCAACAGCAAAAAGCAGCCAGCTGGTTAAGTTGTCCATTGTCTGCTCGCCTGAGAGGAGAAACGTGACTGGCAGGCTAATCTTGTTAGACACTTAGTGCCAGAATGCCAGAAAGTAATGATGTAATGATAATGATGATCCTTTTCACAACTAATTATCTGTGTTTATCAACACGTGTCGGGCCATTTACTATAATTGAGTGAGTGATGGCCACCAATCTCTTCTCTGCCTTTCCTTATTTCTTGCATTTAAAAGCTCAGTGATGTCAATATTGTGATGTTGATACACGCTGATGGTGTGTAAGGAGTTTTCACTTCTTTGTCCACCATAAAGAGAAAGAAAGTCAAATGAATGAGATGTGGTTTAAGGCCTTAAATCCTTCTGAAGGTGTCTCTGTTTGGTTTCTGCTTAGCTGCTTTGTCCCGAGTCTCCCGCTCAAATACGAGGCAGAGGCATCATCTGGTCCTGGAGACTCGCACAGGGGAGCTTTGGTAAAGTTCCTGTTTGCTCAAGAGTTTAGGAGGCTTTTATGTGACAAATTGTAAAAGAGCTATTACAGGACATAACGAGGAGAGATATTTTTAAACAGGGAAGGGAAGAAAAAGCCACATTTGGCTGAATTGGTTCAAGTAAAACTCCTTTATGATTTAAAATGAGTTATTTATTTAGCTAGTTATGTGTTTGCTCCCCTCCCAAAAATATGCTTATTTATTTCTGCAGTGCACAGTTTTCAGTTTGATTCTCAAATTTCTCACATTTTGCTCTGATTTGAATGTTGTATTTTGAATTTTAATACTGAATCTCATGATTTAGTGACACAGTGTGCAGACCTGTCTCCTTTGTGCCCTGCAGCGATTGATTTTTTGTGTTGCTCAAATATAAGGCACACAAAGTCTATAGGACTCTGCAAGATCTTCTTCGGATGATCTTGTAGATTCGAAACGTTGCCTCTGAAAGAGAATTAAACTGCTTACTTTCTCCTCCGTGCCCAACACCATAACACTGACACAGGAAATTAAATGCACCGTGTGACATCAGACATGTCTAAGTTATCTGTATCTATATGTTAAACCCTCGTCTTCTTTCACATGACATGCACAGCCAGGAGCTTTGATGCCTGTTTCTCGCTGCTGTCAGCTTCCAGGCTGTTTAAGTGTCCGTTTAAAAGCTGCTTCGTCCCAGAGGGCTTGTCTTTTACCCGTCAGCCCTGCAGAAAGCACTAATCACCGCACAAAGCTGAGGGAGAGCGCCATGCGCTTGTTAGCCCTCGTCCCAATCTTCTGCCATGTCCCCCTTTGACATCCACACGGGCACTTAATTCCTCCCTATTATGTTCTTATGTTTCTATAGCCTCCTAATGAGACAAGAAAGGGGAGTATCAGGTTGTGTCCATTGATGCGACGGGCCCGGCGTGTGTTGAATGCGTGTGAATGCATGTGCCGATGCTCTGAGCCATCTGCCCATCACGGGAACATGGCGTGTAATAACAGAATCATGACCGTGGAGATCAGGGCCCCGGCAGGGAGCCTTGTATTCATGGAGCTTTAAAGGCAGCCATCCAACACTGATCAGACACGCCCAGCTCGTACCCCCCTCACCGCTTCTTTATGTGCACCCCAAACCCTCACGTACCCCCTGATTGCATCCTCCCAGCGGCATGGGCCTCAGACTCCATGTTGCCAGGGGTGACGTGGCCGCCAGGGTCAGAGGTGCTTGTTGGAGGTGAGCTTCAGACAGCGGGCCCATCTGATAGGACCATCTGGACGAGTGACCTGACATAATTAGTTATTAATTCTCCTCAAGGGGGGAACAGAGAAGAGGTGGTTACACACGGCTAATGCTCGTACTGACTGCGGCTGTTAGCGCCAGGACCACAGATGTAACTTGTGCCGTTGGAGAGAAATGATGAAGCTAAATCGACTTTAAACATAAAATGTGCTTTTAGTAAACTCGCATGCTGTGGGATCTGCAGTTCTGTGTCAGTCGAGTTGTTTGTCGAGGTAGCGCTCTCGGTCTCGTACATAAGCGGCCAAACTTAAAACAACATGGCATCACAGCAAGGCAGCTGTAATTGAGTTTAAAGCAGAAAATGGCTCATTCCGCAGAAGACAGCAGGTTTTGGTGTCAGTGTTGCACAGCAAAGAAGAGAAAAGGCACCTTTCCAGTCAACACTTTAAATTTTTCACCAGCACAATCACATAAAGCAGAGCAGAATTCAACGCAGTCAGAGTTTGCTTCATGTCGAAAAAGGCCTGCTTCGCTCTCTTGCATACCGGAGAAGCCATGGCCAGAATATCTGTGCATTTCTATTTGTGTGCTAGCTAAAGAGCGTTCTGATTTTCATTTGGGTTTTGCAAATTCTTTCTGTACTGGCCATCATTTCTTGTTGGCAAATCCATGGGAAGCTGGAAGCTGGAAGTTCAGTCCCTTTCTGAAGCGGTTTTCAAGAGGCATTTTGGAACGTTAGGAAATGACGGAGCGAAGTAGAAACAGACGAGGAAAGTGGATACAAAGCAAATTGCAGCAGGACACAAAACAACTTGTGAAATACACTGGACAGAAATTGATTGATGATATATAATAACATAAGACCATAATAGATTTTTCCTTCATGCTGAAGTAATCAGATCATTTGGATTATTGGTGTAACAGAGAGATAATTATCACCAGCATGTTTACAGTAACTTGGATGTGATCATCGTTCAGCTTCGAAAATCCATCTGGTGTTCAGCTCTTTGTGAGGAGTGTGTAATGTGAATATCAAGGACTATAGCGGTACAGTGTCAGCACCGACCCCTCCTGCTGCTCTGCTCCACCACCGCCGCCGCCGCTGCTGCTGCTGCAGGGGAATCTCCTCATTGGCATGCAGGCGGTGACTTGGAGCTGTGGAGCACCGGCACCCTCTCTCAAGGGACTCGCTCCTCGCTCTTTCCTTTCTCCTTCTTTCTCCTCGTCTGTCTCCTGCGCTCTCCCTCTTGCCCCCCTCACGCAGCTGTCACAATATCTGCTTGCTACGAGTGCTGGAGGGGATCGTAGAAGTGGAAGAGCCCGGCTGATGTGCCACTTTAGAAGCAGAAGATTTCAAAACAGAACGGTTGAAAGGCCTCTCATGACGAGGTGTTGAATCAATCTTAAGATTTGTGGACGATCTGTAGTGTGCATGCAGCATGGCTGCCAATGCTCGAGGGGATTATTCTTGCATCTCCACAGGAAATCATTTGATTAACACAGGTTTCCAGCGACTTATTGTCCTTACATATCTCCCTAATGGAATCATTTGAGACAATATAATGAATCACGTGAAATCCAGAATGACAGTATCAGAATTCGCTGTGATCCCATGTTGGCAGAACGCAGAGGTGTTTACAGTAAGATGGGCCGAGTTGCAAACAAACAAACACAAGTCCCTGGCACGAGATGGGGAGCGTTTCGCAGAGATGTTGGAAGGAACAATGGCAGACGAGGGAGAGAGAGAGGAGACATGGATCCTGTGCGGCTCTGTGGATTTGGCAGGAGTGAAAGCAGTGAGAAGAGCGCTGATACCAGCCAGACTCAAGCTGTGGGCAAATCAAGCGTGAAATCAGGAACAAAGGGATTCACAGGATTGGAGGGCATTAGATTCACACCGTCTGAGCCTTGGTGGGGTGTGTGTGTGTGTGTGTGTGTGTGTGTGTGTATGTGTGTGAGAGAGAGAGAGACAGAGACAGAGAGAGACAGAGCTTAGGATATTGTACTTGTAGTCTTTTTTAATAGCCTTACTGCTGAGGGATTAGTGAGTTTTAAATGAAGGTGGTTTTGTTGCGGTTTTGTAAAAATTTTCATGCTTTTGGTTTAATTATAAACAAAAATCATCCTTTTGGAGGAGGCAACATCCCAGCAAAATCTCTTAAAAACAACTGCAATTCTAGGGTTTTGTAGTTGTAATACTTTCAGGAGTGTCCTGAGAACCCTGAATGCTACAGATTCATCCGGTCCAAGCCTTTTGCATAATTTTCTAACATCTAAAATCAGTCATCATACTTGGGAGACATAACATTTATCTTTTCCTGAAACATCCACTGCAGTAGAACTGTTGTTTTGTCATATCTCTGGGAGAAAACTAGATTGTAAGAGGTAAATTACACCAATCAAAATATCAAAACTAGTAACTTTACACTGAGTTAGTTAACTAGATAACAGAAAACAGGTAATAATGAATGCTTGAAGGAACAAAACTCAGTTTGAGTGTGAGATCATAAACCCTGACATCATTGTTTTCTGCTTAAAATAGTCTTTGTGTTTATAGTATTACTTAGAGAATAAGTCTAGTCATTATTGTCAACACATCCATGAAAAGACCAAAACCAACAATGAAGTGATCCCACTAACGAGTGTTCCCAGCCAAAGCCTGATAGAACTTTTTCCTCTGTGCCGGGGACTTAATGCTGTCCAAAACACATCAATGAGCTGCTGCGCTGGGTGACGCGTTCCTTACGATGAACCTCGGCTCTGCTTTTATATTAATCCAGAATACACCCTCCTGCTGCCGTAAATACTCTCTGCACCAAATGTGCAGCTGAAAATACTCCCCAACAAATGTGCTATTTACGTCGGCTCCAGTGGCATTACTGAACTACAATGCTCAGCTGTTTAAGAATATTATCAAGCCCTTTTTTAAAGATTAAAATATGCATTTATGACCTGTTTTTAAAGCTTTCTGTAGGCAGACAAGCTGAGTGAGTCAGAAAGTATCACCTTTTCATGGGATTTGTTAAACTTTTGCATAAATTCTTTATTCAAACTGGTGAAAATTTGAAAAGAGAGTCATCAAATACCAACATTAAAGAGATAATATTATGTAAGCCCATTACTGGTTATTACACTGTCCGTAATTAGCAGTATATTTTCTAATCAGCATTCCCATTCTGGTGCCGTGACACAAGGAGAAACCTTATTTCCTGTCCACTTTGCAGAATGGCCTCAGTCTCCTGGCTCAGCCAATCAGATCGACCGGTTGACCTCAATATCCTGGTCCACCCGATCAGAACATCTAAATGTGTGCTGGTGCAACGAGCTCTGCTACAGAGGTGTCACTAAATGCTCTGGTTCAATGATTTTCCCAGGTCCTGAGCTGTTTCGCCCTTGGCTCACTCTCATTTGCAGGTGACTCACCAGCAGACGTGCAGGATTTTATTGCTGCACAGTCGAACGGTTGCATGGTTTCACGCTGTGCAGCTGCCTTTCGAGGCAAGATATCTAGAAGATGCAATTTCCAAGATGAAAAAAAAAAGTTTCAGGAATTAAACAATTATAAGATGTCCGTTAGCACTCAAAGAGGTCATAAAGTACACAAAACATGTTGAAGCGTTTTCCCCTGCGCTGGTCTGAAGCTCCTTCAGAGGGATGGCTCTTCGCTGAGCGCCAGGTTGAATTATGGAGGCACTAGTGGGGGAACACTTTAATTGTTGTATGAATATGCAATTGTGCCTCAAATCCTGGGCCTGAAATCAATCAAGTAGACGTTCAGGGGCTATTCTGAGCCGCACCACCTGCACCCTCATATTCTGGTCGTTTGCGAGGTTAGGATCCATTTCTCCTTCACTGCAGTTGTGAAACCCTGTGGTTCTATAGTTTACCTCCATATGGAGCCAACCGCATGACACAGCCAGCTTCTTCATCTCCTCTAACTGCTAATGCCTTATGGTGTAAACAAAGCTGATTCACTCATGCTTTCTATTTGCAGTAGCATTGTAGTTAAATTAACTGCAAATGCTTTTATTTTGTAGCACTGTGGTTCATTATCAGGGGTTCCTGCGAGTAAGGAAATCATTAACATGTAGCACATCTGTTCTTGCAAAGGCATCATAAGAGTCTTTGCTTTACTCCTCATAAATTTTATTCTCACCCCAACATCTGCAGTAAACTTCGAAGACATTTAAAGATGCCTCGGTTGTAGTCTAAGAAAGGTTTCTCCTGTTAATCTGTTAAATCAGTTAACTCCTTTTTATATTCGACAGTGAAGGAATTTACTGTACTGCAAGTACTGTACATTTGAACTACTTGTATATTTCTATTTTATGATACTTTCTACTTGTACTTCAGCACATTTCATAAGGAAATATTGTGCTAATACAGTAATATATTTACTCCACTCTATTTGTGTGACAACTACATTTTCCACAACCTGGCAACCCAAACAATTATCTAATTCTTGGCTTAGCTGATCTATAATAGCATTTGTAAATTATTTATTTATCATTGATAAAACCATCAATTACTAAGCCTTTATAAAGGTTGGAACCAATTTAGCAGACAAAACATATTGTCACCTTATGAAATATAACAGTATGTAAGGTAGTTTAAATTAGCTCCACCTTGACCAGCTACATGTTATTTAATCGATCAATCATATAATAATATAACTTTCTGAAGTAATGAATAATGAGTAGGCTACCTTTACTTTACACACTTAATGTATATCTTACAGATACCTATGTACTTTACTGAAGTAACATTTTCAATGCAGGACTTTTACTGTAATGCGGTTGTTTTATATTGTGGTATTGCTACTTTTTCTTAAGTAAAGGATCTGAGTGCTCCTTCCACCTCTGCTCCTCTTTCTGTTTTCTCAAAGTCTGTGATAAAACTGTTCATTTTCCTCTTTGAGGCTCTATAATCGCTTGTTTCTTTCTATGGGAATGAGGTGGGGCAGAGAGGATGTTGGGTGGAGGGGTGAGGAGAGTGGGGAGGTGTATGCAAGTGTGTAAAGTCTGGGCAAAAGGCCCAGTGTTTGACCGCATTTGTAACCGACTCTACATGTGAAAGCCTTCAGGGCACATCAGGCAAAGGCCCCAGTGTTTAGACGAAAAAAAAAAAGGTCTCTTATTATTGAAATATCTCCGCAATAAACACACACTCCCACACACACACACACACACACACACACACCCTTCCTAAACGTCAGTGATGTCAACAGCAGAACAGTGTAGTAGTTCTACCTCCTGGAATGACAGCAGCAGTGATATCTGGCAGACCATCACATGGTCATGTCAGTGGTGACTGATGGGAGCTCTGCATCCAGGCCCAGACTGAGTCCAGGTCCCTCTCAACTCAGACAGCCATGCAGGCAGGCCAGCTCTCCAGCTACATGTGAATAACTTGCATAAATTAAAATACATGGCAGAGAAATTGCCTCTGAGTAGAGGTCAGTGCGGCTAAACGCGCAAGTTCAACTGCTCCAAACAGCAGAAACGTGCTGCTGCAAGCGTATTTAAAACGTGACAGCTCGGTAGTCGTACTAGCAATTTGCTGTTGTAATGACTCATATGAGGTCTTTGTACTAGATGTCTGTCATAATGTCCTCCCTCAATTTGCTCGTTGTAGGGCACACCTAAAAAAGTAAAAAAAATGAGGCTTTTGATTTCAGTATTTTTAGCTGTTGTCAAAAAATCCCATGAAAAGACCGACGATGAATTCATCCTACTACTAACAACTAATGTCCGCATGTAAAGCCTGATAATTGTCTGTGCAACAGAGCTTTGTTATTGTCCAACGACTGTTTAGGATTTACCTTATCTTTGCATTATTTGTTTTTCATAGGATTTCTTGACAATATGAAAAAAATATAGTATGACACCAGACCTGTCTTGTAAGGTTTCAGGAGCATTTTTTTCTTTCTTTCTTTCTTTCTTTTTTTTTTTTTTTTTTTTTTAAAAAAACCCTTTATATTATATATATCTATAGTTATATCTAACTTTAGATTTTTTCTGTTTGAAAACTGGCTGAGTATCTTGTGATCCTGTGTGAGATGATCCAATTGTTTGGCATTACATGGAAATAAAAACTAACCAATTAACTTAGTATCTATGTGTATATGCTTATCTATATTTCTATCTATATTTGTACATCTCAGAATGTGTTGTACAAAGCTGTCTTGTTGCTCTCAATGGATGCAGCTACGCGAATCTACAGTATGTTTTCCTGAGGCAGCAGCAGCAGCATTATGTCGGTGTATTCATTCAAAGCAGCTTTGACAGGTAACAGCTAAACAACAATAATCACCAGAGACAAAAGTTATTTGTTTGCAACTGTATTCAGATTTAAGAGACTTTTTAAAACCAATTAATAAATAATCTTGTCACTTCTTGTCCAAAAGTTCATTGTGTGATGATATTTACATCATAAATTAAATAAGAAACAAAAGACATTCGACATATTTTTAGATAAGTTTCTATCAATTATTTTAACCCTTTTGGCTGTCATGACAATAAAACAAAGACAGAAACGAATGGTTTTCTTTGAGAACAACTGCATGTGCAGCAGGATTTAAGGTTTTGAAAGCATACTATGCATATGCTAATAATTTGGGTAACGGTTAAGTGAAGTAAAAACATGAAAAATGATACTCTGATATGTAAACAATACCGTTGCAGCCACAGCTGTAAAACGATACATACAATGCCTGTATTTAGAGAGCATGAGGAGATTACAAATGAGTTGGTTTTGTAACCTCTGTTTGCACTCTAAGTGAGGGCATTTCACATACACATTAAAACAGTTTCAACCTGACCCGCATATTTTACACTTTTACATATCAGAAGCATTTTTTCGTAGTTTTTCCACTTCCTTAAATCTTTTTATCTAATGTTGGCGTAATCCAAACACCAAAACTAATTTTATGCGACCAATAAAGATTCTACTTGGACAGAAAAAAAAATGACACATACAGAAAACAGCCCACTGACAAATAAATACCAGGAAACACTGACATCTTACAATAGTGAAACGCTCGCCTTTCCCATGTTGCACCTTATGTGTCAAACATTATGCTCTGTTTTCAGGTGAAGGGGCAATGAAACAACACATTTTCTTACTGCCTTTGGCAACAGTGTCCAGGACAGATTAACTCACACGGCCAACGGTGCGTGAGACGTTTGGAACAGAAACATTGGCTTGATCTTTAACCACTCAAAACTTGGGTCGCCTTTGCAGAGAGGAAAATTCAGTTTGCCGCCATTAAAATAACACTATATTTCTATGCAATGGGGCAAACCTCCGCCCTGTGAAGTGGCATACCAAACGTCAGTTCTTGAACACTAGCTCATATCATCCTCTGATGATAAAGAAAAGAGAATGGTATGATACAAAAGCTGACAAACACAAGTTGTGTTGAATGAGCCACCAAGGGAACATCAACCCAGTGCATTTACCTTTTATTCTTTTTTTTGTTGTGCCACTGTTGTATCAGGCACCTGGTCAGTGTTTGCATGTGCGTAAAGCACCACCTTACTGTAACATCCTTGTTTAGAGAACAGAACCGATCTGCACCAGATATCGTCAGCTCCCGTTGGTTATGATAACTGAGGTGGCCTTGTGTCCCTGCATCTGTTCGGCCTGCATCCTCACATGGGATGCCACGTCATACTGGACTCCTCCACAGGCCAGGCCCGAGTAACTCCGCAGGTTCTCTGGGTCATACAGGTGCTCCAGGGAGTACCCAGTCAAAGCATAGGCTGCTTGCCTGTCCAGTGGCTGTCTCTCCTGGGCTGGATAGATCAGCGGGCTCCCCTGGGGCTGTGGAGGGTGGGGGGACAGATCTGTCTGCATGTAGTCTTTGGCGAGAGAGAGGCCCGACCTGGGGATCCCATCAGAGCTGGGGCTGCTGAGACGAGACAGAGAGGCCGGACTGGTTGTGTTTTCGTCATTGTCATGTGGGCCGAGCACTTTGACACCATCCCGGTGATGGAGGCGTTCAGAGGGGACGTCGATGCTGGGGGCTCCCGGTCCGCGGCACACCACGCTTGGCATGGTGAGCTGAGAGTGGTGGGGTAGCGAGGAGTTGAAGCACGGGCTGTGAGCTTTGGCGAGGCCTGAGACGTCCAGTGGCGCCTTGTGTTGCTGCAGACGGCTCTCTTCCTCTTTGATCATTTGCTGCGTGGCTCTGATCAGCGTCTCCATCTTGCTGGGCTCTCGAGGGGTTGGCCGGAAGTGGTCACCATGGTAACGCTCACCTGAATCACTGGTGGACCCGCCTCCATCCGGTGAACTCACTACACTGTCTTCATCCCAGTGGCTCCGTCCTGTAAAGAGAGTTCAATGGTCACATTTCAAAACAATGAAATCAATGAATTACGCTCTGTTAATAAGTAATTTGATCCTTTCTGCCAGCATTCACAAAATATGTGTAAACTACTCAGAAGTTTATGTGTTGAGTGCACCACAAGCTGCCTGTGTAACGGGTGAAATTCTGCTTTAAATGCACACAGAATCATGCTCTGTTAGACTGAATGTCTTGGCAGAAGCACAGTGGGGGTTGTTTCCCTGTTTGAGGATGTGAAATGTGAAATAACTTGGCTCTCAATTGCAGGCAATTTTTCAACAGATGGTAGCAATCGGCACACTGGCAAGAGACGGCGTAAACAACTTAGCATGTCCCATAATAACATTTGGAAAACAGCTACCAGGAGAAGTTAGGCCAGAGCTATTTTCAGAGACAGATGGTTGTGGTCTCAACCCTAACACCTCACCGTGAATGGCTCCATGGTAGGATGTGATTTCGTAGCCCTCGCTGTTCTCCACGGACGATTTCGGCAGGGAGAGCACGGAGCGCGTGGCGTCCCACCACACCTCTCTTCCTGACTGGGGGGTTCCTAGGAAGTAGCGGCCGCTCTGGCATCGCACGCGGTCACAGGTGGTGGTGTGAGGATGTGTTTGGGCATGGGCGAGATCGTCTTCTGATAGACCCAGACCGTAGCACAGCGAGCCTGATTCTGGATACAGTCGGTAGGCACAAGACGCCTCTGCAGCCTCACCGGGATCCAGCAGCTGAGGAGATGCAGAGTCTGTCAGCGGACTCCCGCCCCACTGGCTGTCCTGGTCTGACTCTGAACGCTCTGGGTTGAAAGCTGAAAATTGCTAACAGAAGCACAAAAAGGGTTAGTTTTAAAGTTTGTGAATCTCTTTCTAACAATTAATCCTGCAGTAGTCTCTCTTGTAGTCTTTCTTGATTTAGCTCTATAAAACAGGCTGTTTATTACCTGTGGGTAGGGTGACACTCTGGCTTTGGCCTTGGTCTGGGTCAGACGTGACTTGGTGCTCTTCCTGTCTTCACTGTGACTGTCAGCGTACGGGAAGGCTGGCTTGGTTGGGCTCATTTGGTCCAACGACAGCTGCATTCCCTTATACTCAGTATCCCTTTTGAAACAAACAAAATATATGTTAGGGATAAAAATAAAAGTTTCAACCCATATTTATCCAGGTTGTGCCTTTTTAGCCATGCTAACAGCTCTAGGAATGTCAATGTCGGTCTGTCAGTCAGTCCACTATTTTGGTCCAGATGGAAATATCTCACCGACTGTTGAATGGATTGCCATGACTTTTCCTCTAGCAGTGACATGAGGTTTACGTTTGCTTTATTGAGTGAAATATCTCAACAACTATTCTGTGGATTGCTGTGAAATTGCCATTGAAGTTTGGTGATAGCCTGATTTTTCATTTATCAGGTCAAAACCTGCAAAAATAATGACATTACCATTAGCATCAGCAGCAGCATCAGCATTAGCACTTGTTTAGTGCCAATTAGCAGATGTTAGCATGCTAATTCGCATCAGCATGTTAGCATTGTCACTGTTAGCATTGTCACTGTTAGCATGCTGACATTACAACCTCACATAGCTGCTAACGTCGCTGTGTAGCTCAGCTTTTGTTCAAACATTCATGAATCTCAGCTGTGCTTTGGCTCAGATTTTTTTTAATGCAGCGTCTTCTGTGGTCCACTGAGCAGCTTAACTTTCGTGTCGATGGTTGAGTGCCTTGCTCAAGGGCATGGCGTTACTTGCTCACTTCTCCAGCTTCTCAAAACCTTTGGGCCAGCATTTTCTCAAAATAATCTGAGCACCTTCTTTCTCTCTAATACGGCCTTGGTCGTAGTGTTGCACCAAGTGACGTAATCAGTAATTAGTCTGCAGCAGACGTCTTGGCCAATATTGAATATAGATAGCTTCACAGACTTATTTTACAAACACGGTTTTTATGCCATGAATGATGTGAGGTGTATGAAAAGTGAAAACATTTAAGATAAGTTCACGAGATTGAGACCTTCCACTTCTGAGAAAAAAACAGCAGACACCATGAGAGAAGTTAATCATTCTTTTCTGCCGTACAACCATTGCCAGAACCCGGCAGGAGAGCAGCGTAACACACGGACATGCGTGTGCATGCACACTACCTCTGCACGGACCCTCCTCTACAAGCATCTTATAAAAAACGTTTTTTGTGTAATGCAGGTGTCTTTTTGCTTGTATATGCACATGCAGCTTGGGCACCATCTTTGACATTTTAACCCACTGTCCTGTGGCTGAACTCAATCCAAGTGTCACTGTCGAGGGAGTGAAAAGGCTCCTGTGTCAAGTGTTCAGCAAACATGAGCCTATTCTTAACTTATCACATCAACAGTATGTAATAGCAGCTGCCTGGCATTTTAAACCCTGTGGCCCATCCCTGACCCTGCACAGCCAGCCTCTTTAATATGACTCTAAATATGACCCATTCTTTATGTACAACACCTTAGGGGAAAGGCTGTGTTTGGATAGCCAGTACACAGTGTGAGTGTTATTTGCTCTTGCAGGTATAGTTGTGGTGGCTGGTTCTGCATCCTATCTGTACCCTGGATGACTTATGTCTGAGCCAATAATGTTGGGCTTTTGTGCAAACTCAGCTGTGTTAGCCGAATTCCACCTCAGGGTCAATGTCAGAGCACCTCATGTCTGAAATACGCCACCAGCCAACCTCCGAACATGATTTATTAATGGATTCTTGTTGGGCTAAAACGCTGTAGGGGTATGGTGATTGAATTGCTGTTTGTTTTTTTTTTATGTAGTTGGGTTTTTTTGTGCTCTTGCTAAATGTGAGCCTTTTGGTTACTCCTGTGTAAGAGCTAATTATGCGTTGCGAAATTCACCGTCATTTTAATGCAGTTACTTTGTTTTCCTCCTTACTGCATTGAAGAAATCAATACCTGGAGTGCAGCCATATGCATGCATGCACGTCCAGAGACACACACAAACAGACTGTTACACACATGGAAGGACACACTCGCGCACACACACAGAAAGGCGACATGTGGATCAACCAAACTTAACAAGGAAAATCCACCATGTGCTACAGCTATGAGATAGCTATTGATTCCTAGTTCACCGTTTGATCGATTTTGCTTTCCTTAGACTCCCGATCGATGGGGACAGTAGAGGTTTTTTGATGGGGTTGAACCCTGATGTTTGTCTTGCTGTCTCAAAGGGCCTTAGTGTGCTTTGTGCTCTCATAACACACAACTGCCTGAGCCCTGCCGCCGCAGTATTTGGTGGATTTGTACAGAGAGGCTACAGAGGGATAAAGACAAGGATTTCTCCAAGAGACAAAGACCCATCATATCATAGAGTGAGCTTCTAGCATGGATCATAAGAGTGTATGATATGATTTTACTTAATCTAGTTAAATATTCAGTGCTGCTCCCTCTGCAAACACCATTAAAAATGCAGCTGCTTTTAGCCCAGTTACAGCCCTTTAAACCTTGTGTTACTATGTTTATGTAGCTGTAATTTTGGGAATTTCTGTCCAAAATGCAGCCAGTGCAGCAACTTATTATCTGAAATGCATGATTCACAAGTACAAATGAAAGATTTAGAATGCATGGATGATATGCACAAAACGTTTATTCTTAAGTCTGTTTCTTAAGAGTATAATATGACGTGGGACTCACGTGAGGACATAGTTGACGCTGACGATGCAGTGAGGTCTTGAGGACCGGCTGTTGTGGACGATTGTGGCGTAACTCTGGACCCAGACCCAGCCGCCGTGCTTCGCCAGGAAACGATAATACTTAGTGGTGACTTGGCCTTTTACCAGCACTGAAAGAGATAAAAGAATCAGACAGAAGACAGAGATTAAAGTCAGTCACGACGTGTGATTGTCTGCACGTGGTGACCGCAACAGGTTGCCTGAGCAGTGACTGTCTGACAAAAGAAGGGCAGCCGGCGTGTTGTAAAAGCATAATGGAGAGCAGGCTTGTGACTCACAGAGGTGGTGTGCACAGCGGAGGTGGAAGATGTCACAGCTGTGGACGTGATGGTACAGGGTTTTCTCTATCAGGTCCTGGGGCTCATAACCTGTCAGCTCTGCCACCCTAAGCAGGAATTAACGAGTTGTGTTAAAATATGCAGAGTGATCCAGAGTGTATTTCTCCAAGGAGTTTCTTAAGAGAACTAATTTAACCCTGCTAATGAAAAATGTACGTGCTTTACACTGAGCATACACACAATAAAGACTATGACATATGCAGCAAACTGGCTGCGTGCACACCTGGAGTCCAGGAAGATGAGCTTCATGTCCAAACTGGCTCGGAACATAAACATGTTGCTGTGCAGTTTGATCTCAGTCACAGCGCTGGGCGGCAAAGAGTGACCCACAGCCACCAAACCCACGTTCTGGTAGCAGCCCTCAAAAGGTGACATGTCCAAACTGTACTGACGGATCTTCAGGTAGCCGCTGCAGTGGATCACCTGTGGTGGAGCAGAGGCACAGTGAGAAAAGCTTTGTCAGACAAGTATAGTTGATTTGGTCTACATTTTAGAAACATACTGCCTAATTTATGCTACCAACCAGAAATATGGAATTCTAATATTAAACATAAAGAAAAAAAATGAAAATTCCTACTATATATTTTTTATAGATAAAAATAAATAACATAATCTCTGAAGAGCAAGGAAAGCCATTTTTTCAGGTTCATCAATTTCCATTAAATTAGCTAAATATTTTATTGCAGTTAATTATTTAGCTAATTAATGACCAGTTAATGAAATATCAGAAGTGACAGAGCTCCGTTGCCTACCTTGTATCCACCACTGGTGAGGCCTGCGTTTCTCTTCGCCAGCACACATTTCATCCGCAGAAAGAAAGAGCGCTCCACTTCATATTCTGAAGGAGGAAAACCATTTTCCAACTGGGTGATTATAAATAAGACTTTACTAAGAAACTCTGACAGGAGGGGAAAAATATATAGGCTGTCACTGTATGTCTGCGTATTTGAAAACGGAGCCTATGACGCACAGGTTTATTTTGAACAGGAATGCATTTTAATATTCATCTGATTTAATAATAGAATAAATACATTGTCTGTGTCATGAAAAAAATAGATAGATGGAAAAATATAAAGCGAATTTACTGTTTCGAAATGCATCCTGCAGGAATACGATATGGCATCTCTATCCGATGCGCATCGGTGCAGACTGTATGCATCTCATCCGTGTGATATTGACACATCCGTTGCATTTCTAATAAACCATATGCCTACTGTAGACAGTAACGTGTGATTTAATTGCAAAGAGACGACAGAAAGGGGAAGCTTTGGACAGGAAATATATTTTACCTTGGACGAAATGTGAGTGGTAGGGCTGATGTGGCGTCAGGACAGCTGTCATCTCGTCATGGTCGGCAGGGTGGACATATTCATAAATACTGTTCCCAGTCAACTCTACCTGTTGAGAATAACTCAGGTAATTAACAGCTTAGGACTGCCCCGTGGGCTTTGTATTCTTACTTGCAAAAACATAACACGATGTCTCCGTTTAGCCTTAAAGTGGAGACTGTAAGAATAACAGAACGCATCTGCACAAGCGGACCTGAGACAGTCCCAGATGGACTGATGCGGTCTCTGAAATGTACATGATCTTCCCGTCTGGAGCCACAACAAAGATGAAACCGTCCAACGTCTGCAAAGAAACGACACACCGCAGTTACCTCTCAAAATGTTACACAGTGTCGGGCCACGCATAGGCCATATCTGCGCGTACACATCTCTAATACTTGATCATGCTGGCAGTAATAATAATAATAATAATAATAATAATAATAATAATAATAATAATAATAATAATAATAATAATAATAATATACCTGCAGCAAATGAGATCCCAGCTCTCGTCCAACATTGTCCAAAGACCTCGTTCGACTTGCATGACCCCAAGCCTCACCCAAACCTGCACAGAGTGAAATAATGCTGTTTGGTTGTTGTGTGGTAGAATGAAATGTTGTTTTTTTTATATATTAATGACGGAAAATATAATGCATGTAGTTAGTTCTTATGTAATTATTATTATTATTGCTATTATTATTATGATTATTATTATTATTATTATTATTAGCCTACTGAAAAAAGCAGGACTCTGTCTGTCTGTCTGTCTGTCTGTCTGTCTGTCTGTCTGTCTGTATGGCTGTCTCTCTCCCTTTCTCTCTCTCTCTCTCACACACACACACACACACACACACACACACACACACACACACACACACACACACACACACACACACACACACCCTCGAGCCAGAGGCGTGCCTCTTTAAAAAAAAGGCCTATTTAGTGTTAAAGCATTTGCAGCGTCCCTTACTGTCTGTCACATGTTGTGCAGGCTGCAGACATGAACCTCAACAATCTGCTGGTGTTTACAAGCTGCACAGGCACAAAGTGTGCCTCTTAGAACAACTGCAGTACAGACTGCCAGTCTGGAGGGATGGCATAACTTAAATAGCAGGATTATATTTTAATTCATTAGGATTCTCCAGGAAATTGTATTTATTATTGTTGCTGCTGTTGCAAAAATGCTTAATTTTTAAATGCAGCCACAATTATGCCCATCTTTTGATTTTTGGTCCAATAAATCCCTCAGTGCGGGCCACTATTTTCAGTGTAAGTGGAACAAAGCAAGTAGCCAGTGCTGCTCATTGAAATTCATTCAGTTTCATCAGAAATCTCATGGAGCTCGGGTATCATCAATAAATTAGGTGTTCGTCTCCCCTGCTGCACGTGAAAATGAAAATAGTTCTCCGCTGTCGGACATGCACCTTAATATCAACCCTACAGATGAGAGGATGCACAAAAAAAGGGAGCTACAGCAAGAAAAAAAAATCCTTCTTCACCTGAATGATATATTAAAAATTCAACTAAAATTTCCTGTATGTATTTATCATTTAGTCCTGCTTACACACTTTTATGCTACATGTTATCACAGCAAAATCTGCTCCAAAAACGTGGCCATAGGATGTGATTTCATGGCACATCATTAATAGAATTTTTCCTGCACTGGAGAGGCTGTGTAAGACTGTGTGCGCCTCCTGCTTACATGGCTCTAGGTGATTAGAAACTGTGCAGGACCCTTTTTGTAATTGGTACGTCTTGTTCTCAGTCACGCAGTCAAAGAAACCTGCGGAGACCTGTATAAAAGATGGTGGCACATCGTCTCCTTTAGACACGCTGAATTAAAAACGATCATAATCCATTTGTAAAGACTCCCTGTAGACGGATGGAAATGGCTGTAATGCTCCTATAATATTTCTGTATGGCTTAAAGTGAGTCTGTGAATCCTGCGCGCGGGTTTATTCTCTTAAATATATATTCTCTAACTCTTAAATTTCATTTCTTATTTTTTAATCTTCCATAACATCACTACAGCACTGTGAGGACAAAAGGGATTTCTTACATTATCAATAATTCTAGTATTTTCACTAATCAGCAGAGTAAAAAATATTTGGTTCCAGCAGAATAATATTGTCTTTTGTAATAGTGATTTTTAAATTATCTATCCAGCTTTTTAATCCCTCATAGAGCCCCCTTTTTTCCTCTAATTTTATATTTATGTGGTTTAAAAAAATATAGTTTGTCTACTTTTCCTCAGACTTTCTGACCTTAACGTCGTGCAGATGCGTTGATAAAATAAGGGCAGCATTAGTTGATGAGTTAAAGATGAAAAAATAAATGAATATCAGTGTATCTGAACTAAAGTGAGGCCCACAGCTGGCAGGAGAAGCGTGTCAGCAGAGTTAAAGCGGTGCGTTTAAGTGCGCTAATCGCTCACCCTGAGGGAAAACGATTCTCATCTTCAGGTAACTTGTTGTCAGTCTTATTATGGAGGCTTTGTCCAGCTGTGAGGTGATGGCCGACGGCAAAGGCAACATTTTGGCCAGTTCATAAAATTCACTGTTCTCCTTTTCCCGTCTAGTCCTTGCGGCCGTTTTGGATTTCTCCTTCATGTCGGCGCTTTTTCACTGTATCCTTCCTGCTCTGAGACGGCGGTGATTCACATCAGCACTTCCACTGATTCCTCTCCGCTTGGCCTCCTTTTCATTGCAGGTTGTCAACTAAAAGAAGTTGCAGTTTTAATATTAACAGCTGAATCCAAAAAAACAAAAAATAGGTGTGGATATCCCTGGTACTCCTGATGGCGGTGAGTGATACTTCAGCTGGTTGTAGTTAAACCTCCACGGTGCTGCTGCAGGATTTCATCCATGACCTGCAAAACACAGACAGAGAGAAAAAAAAGACATAAGTCTCAAATTCATTGCATGTAGCTTTACACTAAAAGTGATGAAACTGTCCTTTTGTGTTGTTTTGTTATTTTGATGTGTGCCTGATGCAGGCCTGCGCGCAGACACGCTCTGGAAAAACATGCTGCATGTGAATTTACACATTAATCACGAGTCTGATTTACTGAAGAGGAAACATAGCAGGATATTCTCTTATAACAGCAGCATCAAATAGGAAAAGCAGCAACCATGGCTATAATATATATATATATTTTAAAACCCAACAATTTAATAGTAAAATCACCAAGATAACAACAATAATTACAGCAGCAAAAAAATCCACTGATAATATGATAAAATATAATATTATGTAATATAATATAATTGTAGATCAAAGGTGCAGACGTGCTTTTAGGTGGATTCATGCTGGTTTTCTTTTTTCTTTTATAAAACAAGCTCACCCTGTTGGCCAAAAGCATTCTCAAAATGTGGTGAAGGGCTCACTGCAAACACATCCATCTGAAGTCATTTCAGCCTCTCAGCCTTTAATGGGTTATTTATCCTAAAACAAGTACAGCTTCCGCCTAGGAGTTGAAATAATTCAGCGTTTTGCATTTCGATGGAATCAGGCTTCATGTTGCTGCTGAACGCTGCGGTTGAATCGAGGAAATGTCATTTGACCCAACACAAGCCCTGAAACGTGTGCAGCAGCACTGGCAAAAAACAGCTGTGACATAATCTTACCTCGCTGGCCGATTTTTATCACTTGTTTTTAAGGAAATTGAAAAATATATACATCCAGTACAAGTTGACAGACTTTTTCAGACAGATAGTTTTGCAGTATTCCTACCCGCGCTGAGATTCACTGTATTTCCCTAAATCTGAATCGATCCTGTGGCCTTACTGGCAGCCTGCTGGGAATTTCACCTGTCCTGATCCGGGTTCACCAGTCGTCCCAGTTAAGTTTGGTCTCAGCTCCTCCTGGATTTCCACCTGGAAAGGCGAACGGGCCGTGCGCTGCATACACCTCTCCAAATTATAAGGACGCGCAACGAGTGGCATTCGTGCCCAACAAGCCTCCTCTCCTCAACTATCTCAATGTCCCTCTCCGGAGCCGCTCGGGACCCGCCCACCGTGCGTCCGCTTCGCTCCGATTGGATGGAAGAGCCGAAAGTCGCTGCGTGATTGGACATTTAGCGTGGGCGTCAACTTGGTACGGCAAGGTATGCGCAGCACTTGGCCATGCCCGAAGTGAGCTTAGATGTGATCTTGTTGTGTTTTTGTCATTAGCGTGGAGATCACGGATCAAGCTGAAATAAATGAATAAATCCGCATTAAATAGCACAGCAAGGGAATGTTCATGCAGGAGATGGGTTAAATAAAAGCTGCAAAGACCTTCAGCTGGTGATTACTTTAAGGGAAATACACAGAATAACATTTAATTCCACGAAAAAAGAAAACATTAATTCATTTCCATAAATAAATCACACGATCACAGAACAGTTTTCATCAGTTCACTCACATTTCATATCATGTAGTTTCCTTTTCACATGGCACCGACCTGAATTAAAAATAACAAGTGTTGGTTCACTCAGTGGAACTGCTCTCATTCCCCCGGGAAAATACTGAATACATCCAGAAATCTTTCGATCATGACAAAAATATTTTTCATTACTGTCTGGCCAAAATACGACTCTTCAAATATTCAACAGACGATGTGGTGAGATATGGTTAACAGGTGCAGGTTTGGTGATGTTAATAAAAAATAAAACAACAACAACAACTGAGGATTAAATAAATAAGTGTGTCACTGTTTTGAAAAAAAAAAAAAAATGTTCAAGCTGTACTCATACTGCTGCTGTTAGCTGTCTAATGAATAGGCCTTAAATCCTCCCCTCCGCCTTTTCAGCACGATGATACATAGATCTCTTGAATTATACTGAACTGTACTGACCAAAACACGGACCGGCTCACCTGCTTAAGTGGCTACAGTAGATTTTTCTCTTGTTTTCTGGTGTATTTACCCCCTCTGGACTCAGAACCTTTGTGGTTCAGAATTTCTCCGCATTGAAGGGGGTTTATGGTTGTTATTCTTAAGCATGGAGAAGCTGTTGGAACAGAAGGGGGTCTACATCCTCGCGTGTAGCGTATAGAGGCTTTGCATTTATTCCCAAACTTTAAATTTGATATAGAAATCTTGAGGTTGAATTTGCATGTCTATTTCGCACATGGAAACCACTGAATTCGATTATATTTATACCCTTTCACCGATTGCGCCCTCTCACCAAGTTGACCAGTTTTGCCTTGAGATATTTCAGATTTTTTTCCTTTTTTTTTTTATTTATTTTTTTTTTATTCTATTTTTCTTAAGCCAAATGCAAAACAGTTTACCCCCGCCTGAGAGAGCAATGCGCCGCGCCCGGAGCTCATGCAATAGTTTGGTGTCCGTCAAACACGTTTATCTGAGGATTAATTTCCATGGTGTGAATCAGATGAGAGCGCCGCGGCGCATGTAGTTTTTTAATTAGATACCGGGCGCTCAGATGGAGGAGGAGGGGGGTGCTGGTTAGATCAGCGGGCGCGGTGACGGGGGCGCGGACGCATGACGGTGAGCTCATTACGCACATAATTAGCCCTTAAATTGATGCTGCATCCTGCCATAATTGGAGATTCTCCTGCTGCCTGGGAACAGATATCTCCATGTCTCCTTCCGTTTGTGAGTGTATGTGTGTTTGGGTGTGTGTGGACGTGTATTACTCCTGTTGTGGGGACATAAATCTGTTTACACAGTCACATTGTAGGGACTCGCCGTACTTGTGGGGACAAAATTCAGGTCCCAATCATGTATATAATTCAATTTAAGTTTGAAGACTTGGGTTAAGGTTCGGGTTAGGCAAGTGCTGGTTATGGTTAGTCTCCAGGAAATGAATGTAAGTCAATGTAATGTCCTCTGAAGTGATGGAAACATGACTCTGTGTGTGTGAGAGATGGAGGGAGGAAGAGAGAGATAACTATTACTATCTAAGTGTCCTCTACTGGGCTCAAAATTAGTCCTGCAAGGCTCTACCTTTCTATTATTTTCTCATTTCTGACAGATAAAAACAACAAATTGGCAATTAGAGGACAGCCCCAGATGCTGACTGGTCTCAGGTTCTCCCTTTAAAGTAAACAACACTTTACTGCATCCACCACATCTGATGCTTCAAAAAGAGCCATTCCTTATCAAGCGTTTGAAGGAACACAAGCTCAGATATTTGAGATTTTTCTCTCTGTGACCAATCCCTTATCACTGGATCTCATTTCCTTCCGATTTTTTGCAGGAGCCACTCGTAGGTCAGAGGTCACCATGGTCTGGTCACTTCACAGGACCTTCTCCATGCAAATAATTTGACCTCCATTCTTGATTTTTCTTTAAAAACAATCAATCTGGTCACGGTGCTCTAAACCTCTTTTTCTCATGTGTATGCAAACAAAACATTCGTACAAACAAACCAGTAATCTTTAATGGAGATTCAGCACCCACAGATCAGGCTTAAGGCAGCGTCCTATCAGTTTCTCCTCTGCGGTGACTGACAGGGATTGGGAAGTTCTCTGAGGGCAGGAGCTCTGAGCTTCTGGTAGAAGATTTACCCTGCCCGGACATCCTGTTAATGCCCCACCACAGGCTGTCACAACAGGGGAGCTCGCTTTGCTGTCCTTGCAAACTCTCCCTCCCCGCCACCGGAGTCTCACCCGTCTTTCCATTTTTATTGTGTTTTCACAAATCACGCTTCTCTGTGGGAAGCCAGGCCTGAAACTCTCCCCAGCATGAAAAAAAGCGATGGGAGGTGGCAGGTTAGTGAAGGTTATTGAGGGGAAGGTGGGAAGGAGGTCAGAGGATCTACAGTCAATAGTGCTCAATGAGGAACACGGTGCATCATCTCCCCTAATGAGCTCTCATAATGACACTCTGGCTGGACGAGTTTCTGTTTCATGATGTGGTTCCTGGTGCCCTCGAACACTTACAGGCCTTTAAAAAAAAGGATTTTTAGTGACCTGTAGTAAAGCAGATAGATTCAGTATTGAGTGTTTGATATTTATCTTTCAAGAATTATAATTTCAATGTAGTTGATATGAATTTGCATTGGGGAGGTAGAAAAAAAAAAATTCTGTTAAGATTCTGGTGTGTTCTGCTAGTGCAGCTAATGTAGCCTCGAACTGCTAGCCTCAAACAGACGAGATGATGAGCAGATTTTTTTAATTTTCAACCCATGTAGTCTTCAGACCCCACTGACTCAGGTGACATCACTTGAGGCAATTTATCAGACTTTGCACAGCTCCCTCTGGAGCCACAAACTGGTTTATACAATTTTTTCTCCCCCACATATGCAGCAGTACTCCCAAACACCTGTAAGAAGGCTTTAAAAGATCCAATTTAAAGCCTTCAAATTCTACACCATCACGATGGAAGTACTGAGAATTGATCTGAAAGCTGAAAATGGATCACCAAAAAGCGTTCATGAGTTAAATCAAACCTGGAAGACAAACAATAAGCTAACATGGCCATTGTGAAAAGAATATTTCGTCATTTTTGCATTAAATGTTTGGCTGCTGCTCGGTAAGATAAACTTGATTGATCTCACACTGGGGAAATTCACTTGTTACAGCAGCTCAAGAGGCAAAAGCAAAGGAAAAAAGTGGCTGATAAATAAAAAAGAACCAAGTCAAAAATCTAATAAAAATAAAAGCTATGTAAGTCTGTCACTTATTCCCATATGAGCATGGAGGATTTGCACTCATAATTGTAATACACACAAATTCATACATAATACACTGACTGCCAGGTTTTCCTGCAGTACCTAAATGTGTCAACAATGGTCCCTGCTCCAAAGTACATTCAAAACACACAAAAATATCATCATGCGAGTTATCTTGTAGCATTGAAAACATTGCGTTTGTAGAAAGTTGAAAACAAATCAAAAGCATTGGGTGTCAGCAATGTAAAAACATGCAAAATCAAACCGATTCTGCAGGTTTTAAAATTTGACATTTGAGTATTGACCATGCTGCCCCATGTTGTCCATGCGCAGCAGTTTAATTTGTCTGTGGTCCCACGCTGCCACAGAGATCCACCTCTGTATTTATAACCTCTCCTCCACTTCCTCTTTCTCTCATATTTCCTCCTTCATACACTCAAGATAATTTCATCCTGGACTAATACACTTCCACACAGAGTCAAATAACCTGATTAGATGTTAGATCATATATGCTGCAAATGAGAATGGTGCCTATAGGTGGAGGAGAAGACACATACGAAACTGAAAATTCAGGAGATATTGCCGAAATGGGAACAAGATGTTAAAAAGATGACGGAGAGATGAAAGCTGTCGATTCTAAATGTGTTAGCAAAAGATTTCACAGAACGAGTGAAAAAGCAATGAGACGGAGGCACCATGTTGGGTTCCACTCTGCGCTCCGAGATTGAAACGGCTGGGCATATGTAAACAGGCTGCATGTTTGACCAAGATTTGCCAGTTGTGTTTTCTGTAAGCTATTACTGACTCTTTGTGTGCTGCTTTCCCTAAAAGACGGAAATATTATTTAGTGCTCCCTGCCTCCTTTAGCTGTTGGTTTTGAACCGGCCATTTTATTTGGAGAGTGATGGTTGGACATTTTATATTATGTTCTTTTTCTCCCATTAACAGTGACTCTTTCCCATCAATTCTTGCTGTGTCTCTTTCTGCCAGGCCCTTCACTGAGCCCATCTGCTGTGTGCGAGCGTTAATTAACCACACTGCCATTTCCTCTGTGTGCGCTGCGTTTGAAGGTGCTTAGAGTACACGAGTCAGCCCCGCAAGTTCATCAAAATGCTAATTTGGCCCAAATTAAAGTTGTGATTAACATTACACAGTTTCCTGTGCAGACAAATTGATCCTTCCACGAGCTCTCTCTCTCCGGGTGATGAGTGTCTGGGGAGAGAGACTTTCCTCTTGGGTGTTCTTGCCATCATTGCCAAAGTGGGAGAAAAACAGATGAAGCCCACAGAAGAAGCTAACGGCGTGTGAGGAAGATTTGTGTCTAAATGCTAACAGTTTTCTTATATAACATGAATAAAAGTCACATTCCATTCAATTCCATTATCTTCTCCCTCCGTCTTTCGACACTTCACATGCACATTAATCCATATTTGTTTGTGTGCATGCACTCTACCTGTGGGTATGCTCCTGCGTTGTCTCAGACTGTGTACATATGTGAGGAACCAATAAGCTGTAGCGCTGATGCCGTGACACAGTTCTGACTGTATTTACCCTGCTCTCCAGCTGCCTCTGCACCTCCCAGACACTGATAGGCACGTGGAAACAAGGCCCCCGAGAGGTTGGGGGAAAAAAATCCCATTAAAATTATAGAATTATTTACGCAAATCAAATTGTTTTCTCCTTTAATTTTGTAACCGCTCCTGTTTGCTTTCTTGATCAGCCTGCGTGTGACTTTGATCGCCTTGAGTTTTGCACATTGTCACATCTCTGCTGTCTGGAAGCTGTAAAATGTTAAGCACAAAATATATTTGTAGTGCTGAAAGACAGATTAGGAGCCTCTCTCATAGGTTAGCTGTGCTAATTCATGAGAGAATTTCAGCAAGCCGCACCCTCCCAGTACAATAGAGGTGGTGCCATATGTTTTTCTTTTTTTCTAAAACAACAGCAGCTTGACATTCCCGATGGGTAAATGAGAGTGGAACGCTTATTTAGGTACATACTGTAGTCTCTCTCCCTCTCACTCACACACACACACTCACACACACACACGGATAAACTTCTCGTGGTAATGAAAGCCCATGGCGTTCATCACTCTGTCTTAAGCAGTGGTTATTGAGGCATTAAATATGTCTACACAGGGCTCAGTGAAAGGCTGCCAGATCAGTGTTCTCCTCTGAGGGGGGCTCTGTTTGCATACAGACAGGTTGGGGGATTGGGAACGTGCACCGAATGGAGCCTGGGAGTAGTAACTGGGTGCCCACCACTGTGGTGTTAGCGCCATTATGGGATGTCACTGTGGGAGAACTGCGGCTCTTCAGCTGGATTACTGAGATTCTTGCTGAAATTGAGCGGAATTGGAAATGTGGCCGACGGATTCTCTCCAGAGTGATGCGTGCACAATGCTGACACACACACACACACACACACACACACACACACACACACACAGTCGTGTTTCCATCACTTTTGGGGACATTACCCAGACTTGCATTCATTTCCTGCACCATAAACACTGCTTGCCTCACCCTAACCCTTAAACCAACCTCAGTCCAAGTCCTCACCCTAAAATCTAATGATTTACATTATGGGGACTTGGTTTTGTCCTCATAACGTAGGCAAAGTCCCCACAATGTGAGTATGTTAACAGATTTATGTCTCTACAACAGGAGAAACACACACACAGCCTTCCATGTTCACACAAATGCAAATGTGCATTTATGGAAACATTTGGCCACAACAGGAAGTCTGATGATGTTGATGGTTGTATGAAAGAAGTGCACACAGACCACTGCAGGAGGATTTGAGCAAATGTCAGTTTGACAACTCATGAAATTTCTCATCTTTATTGTAATGCCTTCTTGCGACATGATGACAAATGCAAAACACCAGTGGTGCATACCTCAGCAGCCTCTACTGTCTTTGGCACGTGTTTGCATAGCAGAAAATGTGGTGGTTCATTGTGTTTTTTTAAGCCCTGCCTGCAAACCAAATTTCCCATCAGGAACAATACAGATTTGACTTGTATTAAAATGAAGTGAACTGAAATAAATTTACAGTGTTAGAATAAGCACTGACTGTAATTGTGAATCATCATCAAACCAACATCTGTGAGAAAATCAGCGATTGTAAAGGGATTTTTGAAGCCTTGAATTGTAGAACTGTTATTTTTGTCCATCAGGATGTTCATGGGAGCATTATTTTTCTTTGGCTGAGCAGTCTTGCAACAGCACCGGTGTGACTACATGACTCAGGCATAAGAAAGGGCCTTTACTGCTCAGTAGCCTCCTTTCTAATGGGTTAGGGGTTCAGTGTGCTGAGGCCACACTCCCTTCTGAGGTCCCTTCTCCTGTGTCATAAAATAAACATGCTGGGTGTGACCCTAGGGTGAGGGTGAACATTAACACCCCAGCCGCTGGCCCGGGGGTCAGCCAGGGGTCAGCAGCCTGTGGTGGAGGAAAGGATGGAGATTATTCTTCCACACTGACAGCCGCACCAACATGGCATCAGCGTGGAAGAAACTCACACTCCGGGTGTTATGTAAATTCTGCCTGAAGGATTAATGGCAGCGCACACACTCTTTTAGGTCAAAATGGTGTTTTCGGCCTCCTGTTTACTCAAGCAGGCGGTGGGAGTGAAGATTTAGAGGCCTTAGTTATGGGTTGTTATAGAATTTGATTTAAAGCTCAAAATGTCCTTAAAGCTCAGCTACATTTTTTACTTTTACAATAGGAGCCTCTCACAGCGGCAGAATTCAGACTGTATAATATTGATGTTTAGCATCAAATAGCTCGTGCCAAAAGCTGCAACCACATATTTAGAAAAATAAATAAACTTTATTCCCTCAAAGCTGCATTAACAGATGTTTTGGCCATATTGGGGGAGAGAAAACAAGCTATAAACACAACTCTGACATATTATTACCCTTTAAGTTTATATGGCGAACATGTTAGCAAGAACTTTAGCATTTATTTGAGTATTAGAGTCACATTTCTGGCTACTAATCAATGTGACTCCAGCATTTACTCTTCTTTTAGTTCTGTTGTGTTCTCCAACAACCCCTGAGGGAAATATCTGTCTTTTTAGCAGCTAAATGCTATTAGCATGTTCAGCTAACTTCTTCTTCATCTGTCTGTCATTTGGTGGTGAGCAGGTGCATCAGTCAGTGTTTAGAGCAAAGCTGATGAGAGCAGTGAGAGTGAAGCAAAACGGTTAAGTTTCAAGGCCGTAAAAAGACAAAACAATGAGCTGAAAGACGCTAAAATGCTCTGTAGAGCTGAGGGGAAATGCAGAGGTGGGTGACCATTTTCTCTTATGAAACGGGCCGCTGTGATCCATCGCATCTACAAAAAAAATGAGCATAGGCGCTTTAAGTAACTACAGCCAGTTGTGTGCATGATTCGAGTACATTTGGAGGTGTTTTCATGAATTGTTTTGTAGCATGTCACAGGTCCAGAAACCAGAAGAGGCAGAGCAGAATGGCGTGTGCCTCCCCCAGCAGTGCTGCCCTGGTGCATTATTCAGCCTGGCATTCACCCTGGCTGTGGGGAGCCACAGATGTTAGACATGGCTAACCAGCTATTGTAGAGAGTAGGCACGGACATCAGACCTGCCAAGACTGGTCAGACTTTATAGTGAACTAGATATTCTCTATTGACATCAAGAAAAAAGGAAAGGGGGAGTGAACAGGAGTGACTGACAGCCATTCAGACAGAGCTCAAACAGCAGTAAGTACTTCTTCAGGTTTGTGTTGTATTTTGCAAGATATGCTAAATCTATGTTTTCTTGGCTGACAAAACCGCTGCAAAGAATGATTTTCAGAGTCTGTTTGTCCTCATTCTACAGCCAGAGGACACCGCGATTACAATCCAGGAAACACAGACAGACAGCGGATTTATAAGCAAAGTACAAGCCACAGGATTTATTTGTCCTTTTAGCCTATCCACAATGTGCTTATAAAACCTCTCCCTGCAACAATTAGGGGGGCATAGATCACATTCTTGCCTTTGCAGAGGCCAGAAAACACCATAAGGTTTTGGGACATCTCATTCTCACTGGGAACGGTCTGGAAGATGCTTTACTAGATGGATTTATATGTGGCCTGCGCCACTTCCCAGTGATTGAATGTCTGTGTGCATGTGTTGAGCTGACTCTGTGTGGATCCGTCAGGGGACTCATAAGGCAGGTTTGAATTAGGCATGAGATAGGAGGAGGATGTGTGTGTGTTTGCCTGGGCGTGCATGTGTGACTCGGAGTACTTTATGGTGAAAGAGCGTGTAAATAGTGACCGGAGACAGATGTGGTCTCATCCCTGAAAGGCTGAGGATAAAAAATTATTGAACAAGACCTCAGGATCAGGGCAGAGCAGGACATTTCTCAAGATACCATACTTGCAGCTTGTTGTAGTGAAAAGGAGGGAAAAACGGCACAACCACACAGTCTTCTTTCTCTATTTGATGGCGTTACTGGCTGATAATATCCAGTTGCACAAAGTGAAACCGAATCTGTGAAAACTTCACACAATCTTTTTCATCTGCGCAGCTTAAAGCTTTACCTAAGAGGTTAGCTATAGCCCTAAACACCACAAAAAACTATAAAACATGAGCTGGAGAGTTGTGAGAGACATAAAAGCAGTTCCTTTTAATGTAATATTGATTTACAAACCGCATGTTAAAACACCTCCTGGTCATGGGTCATTACATTCAACCCCTAACGAATTACACTGGGTGCTGAACTGGAGCCAGTGCACATGAGGCGCTGGACGTTTTTAGATCCACAGGCGCAGGTTTTGGGTGTCCTGGTGTCTAGACAGTAGCAGCCTGGGAGCGAAAGAAAGACATTAGACATTAGACAACAGTGAAGAAAAGCAGCAGTATCTTGATAAGAACTTGTGAAGAAGTGACTTGGAAATATTTAAAATTATAAATGTGCAATCTCATATAAAGTCATATTTCTTTTTTGTTTGAACATTGTATTTCTGAGATATGTTGACAGGCTGTGGGGAGATTATTGGATTAGCTGTCAAGACCTTGTAGCCCCTGATGTGTGTGTTCACTGATGCCATCCAAGCATTTTTTACATGCCCATATTGATTAGTGCAATTACAATAATTAGGTAAAATTGCCGTCTGTGTTTTGACCTCACAACACAATGTTGTGTCAACAGAGACAACAACAGGGAAAATTATACCAATTAATTAGTTTGATTCAGTTAATGTTTTGATGGTGTTAATGACAGACAGAAAAGCAAAATGTTGTGAGAGACAGCTGACACATGCTGAGGTTTTTTTTTCTTTTTTTTTCTGGATTTGGTTTGGTTTACTGGCAATAATACAATATATGTCAAAGACAGAACATATCAGACTTTGTAGAGAATAAAATGATAAAGTTCTGGACTTTATCAAGACAGATTTGGCATTCAGTGTCTGACATTAATGGAAAATAAGAAGACATAGAAACAATCTGAGGAAGAAACCACAGACCACATTTCTAAGCAAACATTATCCTAATAAATGGTTTCTAACACACTATAGTGTAGTTGTAAATGTAAGCAGATGTGAGATCATTTTTAAATGTTTATTAATGTTTAATTCTCAAAAAGTAGAACTTCTCCTGTATAGACATATTTTATATTCTTACTGCTGTGTTTTACTATATTGTCATTCATTATTATACACCAGCCTCCACTTATGAGTACCCACAGGAAGAGTTATAGTTCTTGCAAATTACTCAATTAAACACTTTATTTTGCTTACATGATTATAGTTGGCTGTAAACCGTTTATTAAATGTTTATATGCTGTCTATGAATGCTAAGAAGGGGGGCTTTCGGTAAAGTGTTGCTAAGCAGGATAAGAGGTATTGAAAATGCAAGTATACTGTTTGTAATTTTTATAACACAATTATCTATTTTTGTCAACAAATTCAGCTGCAGTAATACAAACAATGTTGTTGTGTTTTAAGATGAAACGGCTGCTTTTAAATTACGGGATGTTAGCTTCACGCGTAAACACCAGACAGACTATCAGGTCTGATGATGGCAAATCAGTTTTCCTATATTTGCATGTAGATATGTTAAATGCCAAAAGTTGATTTTAAAAGGTTTCATAAAATACTGGCTGCTTTTTAAAAATGTTTTTTTAAATTAGTAACACCCTTGATGACATTGAAGTCCTGCAGGGGGAGTTTATTTTCTACACTTAAACAGCAACATATGTTAGAAAAATAATTGGGTGATTTCAGTAGTTTTAAAACATTTGTAAATTTGACTATTTTGGCAAATTAAAATAAATAAATAAGTATTCAGCATTTCTCCACCAAAACTTTATTCTTGGCTAAATGTGGAGAGCTTTGAACAGCATTTTCACCCTGGGAAAGAAAAATGAACAGAAATATAACTGAAAGCTGACAAGTAAGCAAAATCCAAAAAATTAAAAGGTAAAATTGGAGTGGAGGTTGGGATGCTGCGTGGACCAAAGTATTCCTAAAATCCTGCCTCCAGCCTTGGAAGTATAAAGTAATTGCAATGGCAGTAATGTAATTGATTAAACTTTATTTGTAAAATACCACTAAGAGCATAATTCTTTTCCTGAATCATTTGAAAAACAAATACCCTGAAAACCTTTCATGTGATCAAACCCTCACCAGACAGATGACACATACAGCCTGTGCTCATGCATGCAAGATGCTACAGTAAATATGGCTCCCATTTGCATTTTAATTCACCTCCTGGTAAATGCTTCCACATGAGACTCCTGCAGGAAAGTTGGTCTTCATCGTCTACTATTATTATTTGTTTAGGGGCTTACACAGCGAGCGCAGCACATGTTGTTTTTCAGACATCATTCATAGCCACTAGCTAACCAACAACAGCAATAGCAACAACGACGACACTTTTTCCATATTTCATGCAAATGTTTGCAGTAACACCCCCTCCATGCTTTGTGTTCCTGTGGTAAGGTAGCATTTACATTTCATGAGCTCACAAACCTTTTTTTTTTTTAAGGTCCCCCAGCATTGACTTGTCACTGGGCTGATTTACTGGTCCAGTCATTTCCATGCAGGCCAGTGGCTGAATCGCTCTCCCTGCTGCAGATGAATATTTACATGGCAGTTAACAGGTGGCGAGTAGTTTAATGCTGGTAATTGCTCCACGGCACGTGTAGCAGGAGAGGAGGTGCAAGACTTGTGTTGCTTGGGGCTGTCCGACTTCTGTGATGATGCATCCCAGGGGATAGATCTGCGTGCTTGTGTGTGTGTGAGTGTGTGTGCACCATATTTTATACTTTCAGTGGTGACATATATTCTATTCCAAGAAAAAACAGCGCTGTGATATTATCCAATCACGTGTTTCAGTGTTTTTCTTGACTGATGATGATGGTTAATTTTTCCACCGCTCGACAGTCGTGTTGGGTGGCGATAAATTGTGTATTTGTCACTCCCTCCAGGAAATACACAACACCTGGTTCCTCTGTCCATCATTGAACTGTTTGAATACATGACAATGTACAGAAAAAACATGCAATCGTCTCACACACAAACTTTGGAAACCTAACAATAAATATGCCTCCCTCGCTGCACACAACCAACAGGGAATGAGTGCACTTGAACAAACATAAAACCTTCAAATGGGCAATGCAAAATCACCTTTAAAGTCTTAAATTTTAACCATAAAACTCCTCCCACTTCACACGTCCTCATGGAGGAAATTGCATCAACTAAATAAATCTGTGCACAACATACAACGTGGAAGTATTTCTTGCGTAGTGCGAATACAAAACACATCAATACTGCAAATAAATCATGTATGTAAACAAACATATCAAATAATGATGTAAGAATATTAATGGTGCGCTGATGTTAAAAGTTTTCAAAGAGCATAGACATTCAAAAGAAATTAGCACCATACTCCATAATGAACCTCTGACCTTGTGGCTCTTAGATAAATTTCTACATATTTAGATTTATTGTGCAAATTTGCTGAATTAGACACGTGCTGTATAAGCAGACGTCTGTTTCAAACGTTTAATAAGATAGAGATATTCCTTTTCTAGATCGGTCACTTCGCACTAGCTTCTTTTTTTTCTCTTCGGTGGAGAGAGATTCGGCTTTACTGTCAGTCTGACAGCCATGCAAATGTTAAAGCACTGGAATGTTCCACAAACGGGAGCAGATGGACCCGACAGGCCCCTCCCTTTCACTCTCAAGGAACATGACATCACCACATATGGTCGCGGTGATTGATCTGTCGTTAGAGAGTGATGGCTGGCTGAGTGGAGAGAACGGAGAGAGGATATGCGCGGAGCGGAGGCAAAGTGCTGCTGTAATGTTTTCCATGGCAAAATTCATAAAGTCATAAGGATGAATGTGTCAATGGCCAGAGTGTTTTTGAATTGATTGTGTGTGTGCGTGCGTGCGTGCGTGCGTGCGTGTTTGTGTGTGTTTGTGTGTGTGTGTGTGTGTGTGTGTGTGTGTGTGTGTTTGTCATGTGTCTTGAGTAAGAGAAACCTGCAGTATATGGACGGCATACTGATTAAGTTGCATTATTTTCTCCTTTTTTTAAAGATATATAAGGTTTAGCCTTCACTGTTATTTATATTCTGCTGCCATTCCAGGTTATATATGCATTTGTGTTTCTCTTTTCCTCACAGAAGACATTGTTCTCACCACAACAGCGTTATAATCAACAATAACTGTCATAAAAACAGCAGATTCCCCTCCAAGTTTGACTGGATAGTGCAGAATTTAAAATAAAGAGTAGAGGCTGTTGATACATTGATTACCCTTATAGAGTTACTGATAATGATGACATATGAAATGCTGTAGTTAGTGCCATCAAGCAGCAGAAACATTAGTTATTACACCCTGGTTGGTGCAGTAGCTAAGGTGATTTATTTCTGTTCAACAAACCAACCACTGCAACTCTGTAACCAGACAGTAAAAAAGATGCAAATGCTGAATCAAAGTGAGAGAGAGGGGGAGAGAGAGATGATGTTGGAGAGAAAAGCAGTAGGATGGATATGCAGCTCCAGACACAGAACAGAAGCTGGGAGCTTGTCTTGTCCTGCTGTGTGTCTGGCAGATTGCTATGGAGCCTGTCATTGCAGCCAGCAGGGTGTCCAGCCACTACATGGCATTCAGCAGGGGAGGTGAATAAATCACTGGAACACACACAGTCCAGCTCACAATTTGCCAGACAAAGCCAAGACTGCCCTCTAGTCACACCTACACTTTGTGTGGCTAAAGAAGCAACGTTATTCTGACAGCTAAAGTAGCGCCGTTTGATTGATTGATTCTGCACAGACATAATGCCCAGAAGCAAATAAGATTCGTAATGTAAAGGTTGTCAGCTTAGACAGTAGAAAGAGTAGATTGTCAATGGAGAAATAGAGACAAAAGAGTATTTAGCACGACACTGTCCCTTCAGCATCACATGCATACAGAAAATGCTTATGCATGTGCAGGTTTGGTCCAGTTGTTTCCTGAAAAGGGCTGGACTTGAGCTGTAATTTGGGGTCCTTATGGAACAGTACAATGCGGGGCCCTTTGAATCCAAACCCCAATCCATGTCAATCCTTTTTTTTTTTAAATAAATAACCTTGAAGATTTAGCAAAGTAAATCATGTAGAGACAGGCTTGCACATACCTTACTCTAGGCTGAACTGTCAACTAATGTGAGGAAGTTTTCTAAGTGATGATCATTTTTCACTGAACGTTTCTGGTACAGCTACGAGCAAAACCCTTTGTATTTGTTACTAAGCTTTATTAATCAAAACCACAATCTGCACCATAATGATTTTTTTAATTGTAATGAGAGGAAAAAGCATTTCTGCATTTGTCACAGGATCCATCATGTTGGGCTGCTTTCACAAAAAAGAGTTGAGACCTTGTGCGATTAACAGTAATTTCCACAAAAATACCTGAAGATTCTCGTCTCACCTGCATCCATTTCATTAGACTCCAAATTGCTAAAAGAAAATACTGATTTTGAAAAAGATAAATGAAGGAATAAACAAATTCAGAGCACTTTAGCTGCTATTACTGAAGTACTGCAGAGATAGGTGGCCTGAGACCTCAGGATAAAACTCCTTTCGAGCGCTTGGTGTTTCACAATAAACCATTTCTCTGTTTAATAGTAAAAATTCATTTCAAACATATTTATCTCTCATGTCAGTGAGCAATAATTCCAATTCACGGCATTTCTTCTGGACTCAGTCTCCATGTTTTCTGGAGAAACTTTGAGCTCTGGTTGCATCTTTGCGGTGTTGCAGACTTTGTATGTGATTCATCCTCCCTTCTTGCCACCACTATATTTGAGCTAAAAATGTATGACAAGGCAATGAGTGTGCACACTAGCAGCAATCTCAAAAGGGATTGTGTTAATCAAAATGTGAATTTTGGCATTGGTAGTGTTTGACACTTTTACCGGTGCACATCTCAGCAAATGCTCCCACTAAGTGTAAATGTGGAGTAATAAGTAAGTAACAAACAGACCTGTGATAAACGATTAAGATAGCATATCTCCACATGTTAAACCCAGTATCGTGGTGGGTTATTAACTGTGAAACTGAGCCAAACTAACGCCACATCCCATTTAGATGACAGATGTTACGCGTACAAAATAAGTAGCTGGAGCGAACTGCAGTTGTGTGGTTCCAAGTTCACATGCTTCATTTCATAGACAGACTTAGAGGGCACCAGGATGTCAGTGTCACCTCGTTTTATCTTGGAATGCAACAAGGAAAAGCATGAAAACCTGCAATTGGGCCAGAAAATAATAGCCTATGCTCCTGGAAAGAGTGGCTCATTGGTTTGGATTGAGGAACAGCCATGATGAGGAAGAAGACAAGCATGTATTTACACGAGACACCCACACAGGCCTCCATAATCAATCTTCCAATCTCTCAGGGTGCAGACTTAGCCAAGAGTCAGTGTGTGGGATGGAAGTCATGGTAAACAGCATGAATCTTAGCCAGCAGCCTATTTAAAACCTTTATTTATCCACACAACTGCGAATCTTTTCCTGCAATGTCATACTAAACATAAAAGTTCTGCACATCTTGGCATTTTGGGATTCATGTTTGCCATCTAAACCACAGGCAGATGACAAGATTTCCATTTCATCTAAAGCTGGCCCCACAGTGGAGGATAACTGAGCAGATTTTGGATTTCAGCTGTCCCTCTGACAATCACGGGGCGTTCCGGATCTGAGACTGGTGTGAACAGATCATCTGTCCAGATGATCCTATAGTGTGAGGGGTTTATGGACATAATCATACAGGCATTATATTTAACGTTTCTGCATTAAAATGTCTAAAAATGACTTGATCCTTCCTTTGTGTTGATTTTATATGCAGCGTTTTGCTGTTGCATTTGAGTTTGTGCATTTCAGACTTTGCATCGTTTGTGTATTTGCAGCATGTTTGCTGTTCAGGTACTTGTTTTGGCTTTCTGCGGGACGTTTTTGCATTTGTAGTTTTGGTTGCTGCATTCGTTTTGGATTTTTGTATGTGTTTTGGAATTGGCATTGTTTCAGAAGCTGCAGCATGTTTCTCCTTATGGAAATGTTTTGGGCCATTGCCCTCGTTGGCCACTGTAATTTCATGGCCATGCACCATAACTTCTTTATGCTAAGCTAACTGGCTGCTGGCTGTAGCTTCATATTCAGTGGACAGATATGAGAGTTTTATCTTAGCAAGTGGGGCAGCAAGTAAGCTCAGTGCTCAGCAGTTATTGACCCACAATAATATCAGCAGGAGATGCTTCAATGAACAAAACCATTTCTACACAGACGAAAGGGACAAAACATACATACCAACAAGAAATAAAATTCTATTACATTCTCTCTTATCCAGTTTTCTTCTTCTTTCAGACTTGTGGAACAAGGGTAATGTTGGTCTGTCATTTCATTAAATGCATATAACTTGCCTGTGTAGGATGTGCCACAGATTCACTGACATCAAAGGCATAGAGAGAGATGTAACTGGTGGGAATAAACAGCTCATCGTATCTCTTAAAGACCAATGTATACATCTCTGTAAATATTACCACCAATGAAGAATAACAGGGGTTTTCATGCCACTGGCAGATGCCCAACAACTAGATATAGTTTTCAGTATTTTCCGCCATCATGCATATTTCACTCTGATATACACATCTTATGAGGGAGACTGATGTTGAGAACAGCACACAACAAACTCATCACCAAGCAGAGCCCTGGAAAAAAGAGGGATTGAAGAATGGGGGAAGTGCGAGACGTAGTGAAGCTAGTGGTCATTTAAAATGACCAGTCATGAACACTTTAGGGTGAATGAGTTCTCTGGTGTAATTACCGAGCGGATCTTAGTGTGACTCACTGGAGCTTGGCTTTGCTGGTGCAATAATGGGCGACATGAGGGAAAAAGTGAGTGTTTTCCGTTTGTATAAGTAGGATAGATGGGTGAAACGGTGGAATAGGTGGATGGTGTCCCTAATAATTGCTTGTTTCTTGGTGTTCTTCATGACGTCTTATTTTCTCTCAAGCTTTAATTTTCTGCATCTCTGTTGTCACCACATCCTTTTTCTGCCTTTCTCTCCACGTCTTCTTCCTCCTCCTAACCTTAGCCACTGGCAGCTCAGCAAACCAGAGAGAGTGCATGTTTTTACATAATCTCAAAACCTATAAGCAATAGATTTGCTGGTTGATACGGGGGGTTGCATGCCAAACAGTTCCTCCCAGATTTATGAGTTGGCACAATCAGCATAATACCTGTTGCCAGTACATCCAGCGTCCAAATCCTCCAGTTCCCTTTCACAGTGAGCCAGACAGCATTGATAAATACATTTACAGTTAGCTTTGGCCTGCAGGTGATAGATAGTTGACAGTAGAGTGGATTTAAATATCCTACATGAAAGTATGTGAAAGTATGGCTGAAAGATTTGTTGCTATGATTCTGTAATTGACAACTGTTGGTTTTTCCATTCCAGTTTAAACTGATCATCAGTGTGGTGGCAAAGTAAGCTCTGATTAGAAGATACAATACAACACAGCTGTGTGCTTTGACAGGCTAATCTGCCCAAATTGGACGTAGAGTATGTTTGCATGGCAGACCAAGTAATGCAATGATTACTATAGAAGTATTAAATTTGAGAGCACAATACCTTTTTCTCATTGCCAACTTGAACAGCACTTTTTAAGGCACTGGGTACCATAATTTTTCAGTGTTCTCTGAGGTTGAGTTCACAATAATAAATATACAACGTCCGGTTAGCAATGACCAGTTAGACTTTCAAAATAAAGTTCTGAAACAGCCGCACTGTGGGTAAGTTCAGGCAATAAAACTATTTGGTTAAATTTAGAAAACAAGCATTTTTTGGCTTTAAGTACGGTAGCTACGTTTGTACGTTCCTTACGTACGGTAGCTATATACACATATTCCTTACATATGTTACATTACTTACAAAAGACATCTGCCTTCTTTTTTAGTTTCCCCTCTGGACACAAACCCCAGTGTCTTTGATGAAAGCCCTCTGCTTAATCCATTGAACCACCCCTCCTCTTTATACGACATCATTTGACGCATTGGCAGTGAAAACTGGCTGTCTGTAGAAGCCTATCGGACGACCCTGCACGTTGAAAAATAAAAGGGATTGTGTTACTCAAATACTGAAGTAGTGCCTTTAAAAGCGCCCCCAAGAGATCCTGACCATGCGTTCGTATGGGATGAGGTGGGAGAGAGAATGTGTTGGATTCAGATTCAGATCATTTTAGACTTTACTTTGGAAAATATCTCATACAGCTGATTTGTGATCAGACAAAAATACAAGTTTTGCACATTTTATTAAATAAAAAGGGAGTTTATTTACATGTCAAAGTAAGGCATATAACTGTCAAAAGATCCTGCACAGTCAGTCACATGTATCCACAGTCTGGTGTGCTAAAGCTGGAGAACAGTGTATTATTGTTACTCCAAATAAAGCATCAAAAAAGTATTGTTTGCTATCCGTGCTGAAACTAAATATTGACACTGGTATAAAATTTCAAATGACATCCAGCCCTACTTGGAATTCGGATGTGTTTGCTTGAGCTTAAGAAGTCATCTTGTACTTTTCTCTCTGCGCTTTGGCAGTTTTATGACCATTGCAACTACGCCTCATTTAACATGGTTTACACAAGGACATGATTATTGCTCACTAGCTGACACAGAGGAGGCCAGCTCATGAATGTAAATAAACTAGAAGTCAACCCACTTGCTAAAGTTTTCCAACCGTTATAAACATATCTTCTTCTATGTTTTCTGGCAAGGTTTTCTGTTTATGAGTCATTTCAACATTTTGAGATGAGTGTGAGCAATTTGATTATTCCAAAAAAACATTTGTGCTCCTATGTCGCATATATTTTGATGCTGCTTGTACATCGTGCTATCCTACTGGCCACTAAATTGAAAGCTGAATTACTGAATCCAGTTTTTGTCTCTCTCCTTATATTTGCTTATTGCCATATCTTTGGAATTTTTAAGCTTATTCAAGTGAAAAATGACGATATTTTCTCAATCTGTGAAAAAACGATTTCGTACGTCTACTTCATTTTTTTTAATCAAACATCAACCCTCCTGTTCTGGTTCCAGATGGAGCGCTGCCAGCCAAGAAAGGTGTTCGCTACAAACCCAGCTGTGTAAATTGTTAATTTTGAATCAGTAAACAAAAACCTGAGTCGTCCGCTGAGGCAAATATGATAATTGTTTGCGGATTATGGAGATCTGGCTGGCAACTCGGCAGAGGCTGTGAGTAAACGGGAAGAAAGCTCAGCTCAAACAAATGCAGTTACTCAGCCAATGGAGCAGTACAAGGCTGATAGCACACACTGGCCTGATCCCTGGGGGAATATCCAGCTCGTGGGCCCAGGAGAGGCTCTGCTGGTGAGGTTGGTTCAATCATTAAGACGCCCATGAACATCGAGAAATAACTGGATTCTGTATGGACCCTTACAGCCAAAAACAATCTTAAACCATGTGGTAAAAATTGATCCATGTCAGGCAGTTTTCCCTCAGACAGGGGTAATCAAAGGCAGACTGAGAAAATTGCTGTTGGAGTTTGGAGTTATTTTTATTTAGGAGAAACTCGTAAACAACATAGATATAGATACATGGGAAATGATGCTGTGTGTGCTTGACAGTGAGGTTTAGCACACACAGTGTACTGTATAAACTGCTAGCTAGCATCCAATGTGTATTTTGAGATTCAATAAAAGTTTGAATTAAAGGGAATAATTAATTTTAAAATACACTTATTTGCTTTCTTGCCAAGAGTTAAATGGAAAGATCGATGCCACTGTCATGCTTATGCAGTAATTGAGCTACAGCTAGCACCATGTTAGCTTTAGCTTAGCACAAAGCCTGGAAACAGCCAGCCCTGTTCTGTCCACAGGTAATGAATTCCACCTACGAGCACCCTTGAAGCTCACTAATGCAGAACATCTAGTTTGTTTAATACATACAAAAACAAAAGTGTCAAAGGTTGTGGTTTTACCAGGAATAGGAGCTGGCTTTGTTGACTGGCCACAGTTACTTCCTGGTGAAACACTCCAGCACATAGCCCCATTAAACCACAATGTGCCAGATTTTAAATGGTTTAAACAAACATGATAAGACATAACCTGTTAATAAGTAGACTTTAGATGTGGTGCTAGGTGGGTTTGGTTATCTTTGGACAGAGTTAGGCAGCAGTTTTACAACGTGTTCCTGAGTCCATGTAGTAATATCTTTTATCCAATCATGTGTTAGCAAAGTGGTGAACCTTGCTCCATCCTCTTTCATACGCACTCATCATATACAATCACCTGTTACTAATGAACCTGTTCACCTGTGGAACGTTCCAAACAGGTGTTTTTGGAGGATTCCACAACTCTCCCAGTCTTTAGTTGCTCCTGTCCAAACTTATTTGAAACATGTTGCTGCAGCAAATTCAGAATACGCAGATATTTACAGAAATCAATGAAGCTGATGAGGTAAAACAATGTTTTCAATTGAAAATATGTCATTTGGAATTGAGGTTGTATGACAACAGTATCAGTTGTCTCATCAGTTCTTGGCAAGAAAGCTGATACACATATTTCTCATACACAGGAAACACAGGAAACACGGGGAGAGAGAGGGCCGTTAACCTGCAAAGTTTGCCAGCTGGAATTGAAGTTTCAGCGTCATGGTTATGTTGTGCATCTTAAACTAAATCACTTGGACATCTGTACTTTGCTGTTTTAGCCACAGAGTGACCTGAATCCTCTACTGGATTGCACAATATTTGGTACATATAATGTCAATTCAGTGTTGGCTGTTCTCATCCATTTTGCTTTTCTTAAGGGCCCAACAGTTTTGTTTGACATTTACTGTGAACAGATCATAGTTGAGAGGTTAGAGGAGACTCGAGCTGGGATGGCAACTTCCCTTTGACCTCAGGCTGCACAAAAAAAAGCATGCAATTACATTTAAAAATACGACGAGGAAGATGAAATCAACTCAGAAAACAACAGTGTGTTTGACTGGCTGCATAATGCAAACTGTCATTTTAAGCATGACTGACATCTTCCAATACAACATCTATTGACCTTTAAAGTGTGTGTCATGAGTAGCTGCTCTTATAAGAAAAACTCTCTATCTGATCCTTCTCTTTTCAAGAATGGTGATAATTCTGTTCAGCGGTGAGACAATCTAATCTCTCCACCACTGAGACCACATATCCCAGCAAACCTTCGGATCAAAGCCTGCCAGGGACTCCTCAACATGGTGTCCCTTGATCGCCTTTTCTACCACAAAAACAAAATGCCCCCAAAGAGTGTGTGAACGGGCCACTCTGGGAAAAATAGAAAGGAGAATTTAATGTCTGGAACGACGTAAGTGGAGTTGTTCGACACTCTGGCCATTGATACGCAGCCGTTGTTGCTGTCTCCCCTCCCTGTGTGAGGCAATGGTCTTCAAGGATGGGTGGTCCGTCTGGGGCTGAAATCGGACGTGTGTGTAGGGGTGTGTGAGCTCCCTTTGTGTCAAGGGAGAGGGGCCTTTGTTCTCTTAACCAGGGAGGTGGGCCCAACAGATTAAGCCTTTAGAAGTGCAACCGACCACCATGAGGGCGCGCCACAAGGGACAATGTGTTTGCATGTTGTCGTGTATATGTGTGCGCGTTTATACGTCTGTGCATATGCATTGTATGTCGTTGTACATGTGAAAAATGTGTTTTGTGGAATATGTGTGCAAATAGTAAGAAAAAAGAGGAAAAGAGAACGAAGGGAGGGAAAAAGTCATTTGTGGGCATTTGTACCAATTTGCATGCGAATTAGCATGAGTTAGTGAGAATCTGATGCAGGTCAGCAGGTCAATAGTTCTTATCCATCTGTCCTTCTGATGGCATGCCTCCCAGGTCAGTTTGATTCCTCTGTGAGGGAGCTAATCTCACCCCAGTGCTCAGTGAGCCTCTATAGCGTCCTCTGATCTGCTCCTTCAAACCCCTCTGCTCCCCACACACACAACAAAACAGGCCTGAGCTGCAGGGAGGAGGGAGTCACACAAACACACACAAACAGATGGATCGGTGCCTTAAGACACTGTTTTTTATTCAAATTATTCACACCAAAAGCTTCAGAATGAAATACCTAAATTGAGAGCAAATCTCTTAAATTTGGTGCAGACAGTTAGAAGATTTTACTGTTTCTGAAAGAAATTTTGTGGTTTAGGCATACTTCAAGCACCATGAGGGTGACGGCTCAACATAAGGACCCTTAAAAGACTGTTATATAGTTGTCAGTGATGGTGAAGCATCCCTGTTTTTCCTGTGCGGTGCATTTCATCCTTCTGCAGACACCAAGCAGGTTACAACATATGCTTAGAATTATTTTTAAACACTGTTCGACCCATGTCTGCAGAGAGCAAAGCTTTTGGGAATCGGACAAGCGCACCATCTGTGGCGTAGTCTTCCATCAGTCCTCTATCTCATGAAACAGCCCAACCTCCTCCTCCTCCTCCTCCTCCTCCTCCTCCTCCTGCTGCTGTCCAATTCTTCTTCCCTCTCTCGTTCTTCAGATTTCTTCCTTTTCAGTGTTCTTCCGTCTGTCATGGCGGCTGACTGAACAAACAAACACACGAGGGTCCACGGCGAGCCAGACGGCGTGATGTGGGACTGTTTGCTTTGGTTGCTCCCGTGCGGGAGAAAGTTTTCTTAAGAGGCACACAGAGGTCTGGAGCTCAACCGAGAGACCACAAAACAAATATTTACCCTCCTGCCTCCAGCGCCTGGGCCCTTTTCTCTCTTCCTTGGGCGAGGAACACGAGGATGGACCCACTTTAGGTTCTGAGGCGAGGAAGTGATGTGGTCCGCAGATACAGAGAGGCTGCACTTTCAATGTATGGACTGTGATTGATTTTCTAGATTATTATCTGATACAGTTAAAGCTGCACATGGAATAATTGTGCGATCAATCTTCCAGATTCCTTGAACCTGAAAGACGAAGCAACAGGGCTATGTTACTTTTTCTACACTCTCTAACCCCCTTCACCTATGTAATGCCTCTGACAACCTCACCGGTCCTGCCATGCTCTTATTCTCCATTTATAATCCCTCCTCTCTCTGTGCCTTCCTGCTCGCTCAAACACAAATCAACAGATATCACTGTCCCTCCAATGCAGCCATTAGGCTCAGCCTCTATCTGAATTTAAAGTGTCTCCCCCGTCGCTCCCCTGCCTGTAAATATGCACATGTTTGACTGTGGGGTCAGCGAGGGAGACAGGAACTGGGCAGAAATGCCTACTTCCTGGAGGAGACGGGCGCAGCGGGGGGGCTCTACCAATCATGCGTCAGCACAGAGACATTCTCGGATGCACGCCGTCACACATCAGAGATGAACAATAAAGCGGAGGGGTGAGTGAGAGGGCGCTCACAGGAAGTGGATGATTTCACTTGTTGAGGTGTGAGGCCTGTGATGGACAGATATGCAGGTGTTAATATCCTGCAGAAAGGAAATAGTTGCACGCTTTGCTGACCTCCATTGAGGCTGCTCTCAGCTTGGGCGCAGAATGTGTGGTTCTCCTTCAAACTACAACAAAATGCTGAGGCCGTGTTCACTAATTTTTAGTGGATATATGAAGAAAATTATTTTACACTGTGAACATTTTCCCTTACACAGAAAAGCCAGTGAAAGGATCCTTTGTTTACGTTTAACAACATGGAGCACATGAGGCTCAGAAAACAGCAAGATCACCTGTAGGACTATAGCGCCCTCTTGTGTTGTATATGTTTCAGCTTTGTTTCCAGTGCCATAACAATGTATTTGAGGTGGCTTGAGCACACTGAAGACTGAGACAGATTTGGATTAAATTTGGGTTTGTCTTTGTAAACCGATAATGGGAGACAGCAGGAGAAGTGCTGTTAGTGCTCCTGATGTACAGTAAAGTATATCTTCTGATACACAGTGTATCCCTCCGTACATTTCTTTGATCTTTGCATCATAAACTTGTCTCACAACTTTTCACTATATGATTTTTTTAAAGGTAATCAGGAACTTTATCAATGATTTTTTGTGTTCATGAGATCACTGCTGGAACGCAACAGGTACATTTACTCAAGTGTTGAATTTAAGAACATATTTGAGGTACTTGTAATTCACTTGATTTTAATTTTATGCAACTTTATACTTCTACTCTAAGAGGCAAATATTATACTTTTACTCTACTACATTTGTCTGACAGCTTTAGTTACTTCTCATATTACATTTCTTCATAATCTTCCTGTCCTGAAAAGCATCTTCCAAACCCCTCTTGGATTAGCTGGGAAATGCATGGTCACAAAGCTAAAAACAAACTGTTTTCTGAACTCATGAAAAACATTTTAGAGATACGTGTTTCTCACAGGACAGCGATGCTACAAGCACATGATGATTTCATAGAATATGATGCATCGCTGTGGATTAAACTGCATTAAACAGTATGTAAAGTACTCAAGATTGTTTCAACCTTAAACATCTGCCACAGTGAAATGCAACGTACACATTAATGTGGCAGTAAAATTAATCCAGAAACATCAGATATGAATAACACACTGAACTGACAGGGAACATTTTACTGCACAATAAGTACTTTTGCTCTTGAATGCAGGACTTTTACTTGCATTAGAGTATTTTCACAGTGTGGTATTAGTACATTTACTTAATTAAAGGATCTGAATTCTTCCACCAATGCATGTGATTCAGGTTTCTCTTTGGCCATCAACCATGGAGGACAATTTATGTTTTCAGCACTTGTGTAACGGTGCTGTGTGCCATTATACTATACCAAATGTGCAAGATATAATGAAGCAGAAATGCTTTAAGCAGTAGCAGCAGTAACAGAACAGTTAATACATGCTATTACCAGAAATAGCCTTCTCCTTGGGCACCAGGGCTGTTTTTTTCAAGTGGGATTCGTCCTTCAACCACAGAACCTGGGTTCAAGTCTTTGCGTCGTGGAGCCCTGCTGATTCGTCCTTCAATGAGACGCTGAATCCCTTTATCCCCAGGGAGGCCGTTCTGTAATTAATCCTGACCCCCCGTCACCCTGGAGGATGGCAAAAAAGAGGAGACCTTCCTTACTGGGATCAATAAAGCACCTTAAGGTTAAAGAGAATAGTTGTGTACAGTGGCTGGTAACTCTGTCCACCACTAGGTGTCAGCTCAGATTTACTGTAAAACTGCAGCTACACAGGCAGTGAGATTACACACTGCTCTGCATTCAGTGCAGTGATGCACCAACAGCAGTTTTTATTAACATAGAACTTTTTCATCTTTCTTTCTTTGCTTCTCTTTGTCTGAAGTCACTGCATGTCCACTGGTGGAAGAAGTATTCGAATCCTTCTCCGAAGTACTAAGGAGGAACTGAAGTACTCTGTTACAAGTGAAGGTCCTGCATTGATGATGTTACTTAAATAAATGCATGTAAGTGAATGCAGAAAAAATGTCCCATGCAACTGTTATAAGATGCTATTATATATAAGATTATTAGGTTATTTTTACTGATGCATCAATGTAAAAGCAAGTGGAGCTCACGTTTAACTGTTTTGCATCGTCTGTGATTATTTTCACGGATTCAGCTGCTGGTTAATTTCTCCATTAATCAGCTAATTGTTTGTAAAAACATCTGAAAAGGGTGAGAAATGCCACCACAATTATCCTTCTACCCTTGTTCAATTAAATTATTTTAAAAATTACAGAGAAAAAACAGCAAATATCCAGATAAAATCAGTGACTCACTGATTAATCGACCAACAGTTTCAGCTGTACTTGTATGAACAGCATCATATTTTATAAGATGTTTGTGTGCTTTGTGTGCAAAAATATGAATTTGTAAAGCAACTATAAATACAGCTGCCAGATAAATGTAGTAAAATAAGAAATACAGTAGAAGTAGAAAGTGGCATGAAAAGAAAACCCTTAAGTAAATTTGTACCTTATTACAGCACTTAAATGTATTTAGTCACATTCCACCAGTGTGCATGTCTCATGTTACATGTTGGCTCACCAAAATATGACTTTTTTCCTTCAATCATTATACAGACCTTCAAAAGTGATGTGACATTAAATTAAACACACTGCAAACAACATGACAGGATTATGATCATTATGTTTTTTCTCCGAAGGATAGACTTAATTGTATAAATCAACATGTTTGTATTTAAATAAATGTATTTATGAGATGCAGTAGTCTAAAATTAGAAGTAGTGCAGGTAGCAATCAGTGGCTGAACACTTTTGGTTTCTTCTAATCAGTAACCATTTTTATTTAATAGACAGGTAATCAGCACAGACAACAGTTATTATCAGCTGATTAGCAGCGCTGTCTATCAACCAGCAGTTTCACAGTCTCCTCTCGGCATAATTAACATGAATTAGAGAGAAAATGCTGTTGTAAAAATATTACAGAATCAGTATTATGTGTGTGAGGCAGAGAGGCAGGATGAACATGGTGATACTGTGTCAAACAGACGTTCCTGTCATCATAGAAAATGACAAATGACACATGATATTGGTTATTCTGCATACTTTTCTTTTTAGCAGAACAAAGCATGTCTTAAACTTCCACACATCACATTCTTATTCATAATTAAAGCAAAAACATTCCCCCGTTTATTCCTCGCTTCCTGTTGTCGGGTACAAGATGTCTGGGTGTTCTCTCGTAGACTTCCCCCATGTTCCCGGCATTCAGCGCCCGTCAGACCATTTTTAGGCAAAGGGGCCGCTAAGGAAGGGCTGTCAGCGGATATGGATGCTTCCAGAGCTCATTAAAGGGCTGTCTGCGGCATGCCAAGCTCTGGGAGACAGAGCCGGAGATGGAAAGCAACATCATAAAGGAATTCCATCCATCATGTTCCTCCATGACATTAATATCTGTCACACACCTCTGACAGTGCAATACTGCACCCCTGCAGTGAGACATCTTTCTATCATGTAGTTGCAATGCAAGCCAAGAGGGAGTGAGAGCGTGCGTGTTCATGTTAATGCGCATGTGTCCCTGTGTACTTACATTTGTTTGAAGGAGAGAGGGAGGGTTTATGGGTGTATTACTTCTTCTGCCTTGTTCCTGTTATAAAACATTGACTGTGATATTGCTGCAAGTGCATGTGCTTTTTTCCCACCGCAACAGCTTTAGTAGTATTCTGCACAAAGGCAGCGTTTTCAGCACACAAACCACTTCAGGCTGTGGAACCAAGTGTGGAATTCGGAGCATTACTGCGGGATGTTTACAATGAAATGATTCATAATGCGCAATATCAGGGTGGAGCAGTCACATTAAGGTGAAAGTGCTGCACTCAGCACATCGTGGATTTAAACCTGAGTCCTTGCTGTAGGACGTGGCAACCCCCTGTCTCTGTCTCTTCCCTCAGCTGCATGTGACACGGAAATGTCCCCAAAATGATCCAGTTAAATTTCTTATTTTTATGTTTTTCACTGAGACTTGCTTGATTCCCAGAGGAGAGATTCACTTCTGCGTGACCTTCCAACTCTGCCTCTGCCTCTCAGGGGTTCTGTGTCTTGCTCAAGGACACATCAGCAGCTTGGATGAAGGACTGTTTTGCTGTTTGCCACCCTGCAGTCAAACGGGAAAAGTATGAATTATCCAAAACATGCATCATAGTTTGGAAAATGTGCATTCTAGTTACATTTCAGCTGCAATGACAGAAGCATCCACATCCTTTACTCAAGTACAAGTTGTAAAACCACAGTGGGAAAATACTTAAATAGGTCCTGCATTCAAAATCTTACTTAAGTAAAAGTACGTCAATATTTTCAGTAAAATACAACATGGAACATGTTACACAAAAAACACAAAACTACTCATTATGCAGACTGTTATGCATCATTAAATGTGATATTATTGGATTATTATTGCACATGTAAGCAGCATTTTAATGTTGCAGTTGTGTGACATGGAGATAATGTTTATTAACTGCTGTGTAGTTTAATCTGTAATACATAATCATGTCTTAGTAACTGAATCTGAAATGAATATTTACCCACTAATTGTTGTGCAGAATAATACACAGTAGTGAAGTAATTTAAGTAAGTTGCAAGTACAAGCTCAGCTCAGTTCAAGTATTTTCATTTGCATAAAAACCACACAATGAACCTCAAAGGTGCACTTCAGTAAATGCACTTAATAACTTTCCACCGCTGCATTTTAACAAGTAAAAACTGTCACTCTAAGGTTCAACGTGTCAAACAAACTTGATCATCTACCTTAAATCATAACAATATCAAATCGTTGCATTGTGTTCATTTGGTCGTTCATACATTATTACTGTGAAAATATGAATTCCAGCCACTTAAAATAAAATGTTTGCGTAAATTTACTCCGCTAGTTTCCACCGCAGCGTTTCAGCATGTTATCGGCGATTGCACTTTAATATTTTAACTAAATCGTCTGCTCTTTCCTGCTCTTGTAATTTGTAAAGCATGTTGAGCTGCGTTTCGTGCATGAAAGCTGCGACCATTTGATATTTGAATTGAACAACAGGTCAAGAAATTAAACATTGATGATTGGTAAACAAATTGCCTGTGATAGCTGTGCAGCTTCTTGGCAGTGGTATCTACTGTGTCTGAGCCCAGCCTATTACCCTTTTACTCTTCTGGTAATAGTCGTCTGATTGAAATCAAGCGCTGAGGAATACAGTTCACATTCACATTATGGGATTATTAGAGGCGTTATTCCCTCTGTGCCAAACATCAAGTCTCCATTTGAACCTTTGCTCTCTGTCTCTCTCTCTCCCTGGATCATAACCAGACTCAGCAGTTTTGACCTGAATAATCAGCCGTTAAAACTGTAAATCAAGCTGGTGTGGACGGTTTCTCAATTGCACACTGGTTAACCCCCGAGCAGATCCATTTTACTATAGCGATAGCTTTCACTGAGGCCAGAGTGTAGAACACCGTGAGTTGTGATCATCACTGAGCATTCTGTAGCTTTTGCTCTTATTGTATTGATGAATTTTGCCTGCTGCGAGGAATTTTAATCCATTTTCTGCAAATCCTTTTCAGACAAATCTGGACTGCCTGCATCTTGTTAAATAAATTGGAACGACTGTCTGTTGCAGAGACTGAGCCTATGCATGTCTGAGCTTTTTAAGGATATATTTTCTGAAAATTGTCTGTCTTGTACTCTCCTCTCCCCCCCTACATCTCCTCAGATTGCTGCAGCAGCACAGTGCTGACTGGCTCTGACAGGACTCTCCTTGGACCTCTCCTCCAGGCCATTTGTCAGCAGGCAAGCCCCGCACAACTGAGTACAGATTGGCAGTTGACTGTAACAGCGTTCAATGTGAACGAGCATGGGCACCGTAGGGGCTGTGAATGAGAAATAATACTGAGCCGAGTTGAGTAAACATGAACCTCCGGTGCAATGAATCAGTTCAGAGCACTTCCTTGACAACAGAAGCCTGTCGGGTATAAATGAAAACACATGCATAAATATCCTCCCTGGTTAATATTTTATCAGTTACGCCCGCCCTGTATCCACCTGACACACCACAAAGTGATGAACCAGCATCCATCTGAACGGTGACCATATGTTGTTCCACATTTCTTATTCACTGTCTTTGAGATGCACAGCTTGTTTTCAACAAGCCTCATCTTCCAAGGTGATTAATCATAATTTCATATACAACACAAGTGTAAAAACACCTTAATTCTCCCGAGTGTTGTTTTGTTTGCTGTTCAGCACCCTCGAAACTCCTGCAGCAAAAGGGCTTCATTAAACACCCATTCTGCAGCAGGATGCTTAAATCACAGCTGGCATAAAAAGCATAGGTGACTAGTGTTTTTATAGATGAGAAAGGAGATATGTGGTTCTAATTAGACCACTGGCTATCTCGACGGGCCTCCTGTCACTGCGTGCGCCCAAACCCTCTCTTTAATTACTCACAGAGAAAAGAGGATGTCAAGTGAAAATAGCAAGTAGGCTCCCTGGAAGACATGCTGGATGATTTCTGCTGTGGGGCAGCAGAGATTCAGACCACAGCAGTGGGAAGAATTCTTTGGACATGCAATCCATCACAGAGAGCTGAATGCAAAAAAATAATTATGGTGGCAGCATGACAGAGTTTTCTAAAATCCCAAATTTAATTTATTGAATTTAAGCTGCAGTTATTTTTATTCTACTTAATTTCGTATCTTTAATTTTCAGTCATGCTACCAGCATGGCTCTATACAATGTGGGTTGGTCCACCACTTTTGTCCAGAGGCAGCTGTGGGACGGATCGTCATGAAATCCTGTGCAGACGTTCATGTTTCCCTCATGATAAATCTTTAGGATTGTGGTGATTCTCTGACTTTTCATTTAGCGCCACCATGAGGTTGACACTTGCAGTTTTGAGTGAAATGTTGCCACAGCTGTTGGATGGATTGCTATGACATTTGGTACGCACACAGTCATGTCCTTCTCAGGATACTCTTGCGCCACCATCAGGTCAAAAAATGAAATAGTCCATTACTTTGGTTTATGACCAAACATGTGCAAAACAAATGCCTTTCCCATCAACCTCAGCTGTATTTTGGCATGTGTTGGCATGCTACCATGCTAAATTAAGATGGTAAACATTATACCTGCTTACATTGTCATTATGAGGATGTTAGCATACCTACATTAGCATTTTGCTGAAAGCACCACCGCACTACCTTTAAGTATAGCCTTACAGAGCAGCAAGCATGCCTGTATAAACAAACTAACATCAACCATGCCTTCAGACTTCATGATATTCATGAAAAGCATGTGGGTTCTGTCTTGAGCGTTTTTACAGAGTTATGATTATACTCCAGTATGCATTTTTCACCACAAGTCAAAAGTAATCAAACGTCATCAGCATGTTGCACGGCTCCCTGTGGATACGGGGCTGCCATCTGCAGTGTTTGCAGCCTCTTTTGAAAGACGAGCGTGGAGATCTTGCGAGCTGACAACTGATGGCAGAAACCTTGTGCTCTGACACACCTGTAGCACAACATGATTACCCACAAACCCCAGAATTGTAAGCTAGAGCGAGAGGTACACACACTCCTCCACAGTGGGAGACGCCAGAAAGGAAGAAATCGGTAGAGGCAGATAACCTAACACAAACTTGATGTTTTTTCAGGGAGAGAAACAAAACAACACCGCATTCTTGGGCTTGTTGGTGGGTCGCACACCTCCTCAGTTACCATGGTAACAGCCGTCCCCGTGGAGAAGGGTTCTGGCTCAATCCCGGAGGCCACCGTTTGATTGAATGGTTGTCAGGATGTAAGACGAATGATGACGTATTAGAGCCGCGCTGACAGACACACTTCACACGGAGGCACAGTTAAGAGCAATAAAGGGTTTGTGTGTGTGCGCTCATGTACGCACAAGTGCAGGCGTGTGTGTAAACAGCATGTATTAAAGAGCCGGTCACTGGGGGGTCTAGGAGGATTTTACTGCCCTGAGAAAAATATCAATGAGTCCTCACACTCAAGCTCACTCCTCATCCTGGAAATACACACATGCATATTTTATGGCATGGATTCTCGAGGACATAATATATGCATCAATAAAATAACCCATCACTGTATGTATGTGTATTAAATCTTTGCTGTAGTCCCAATTATCATGTGCAGCACACACAGTAATATCTTTTAACAATGCTGTGCAAAGGTTCACAAGATACCATTCAACAAATTGAAAAAGCATTGCTGTCATTTATGGTAACAACCTGAATCATTCTCCTGTTTCTTGCCAACTTCTTACATTCGCACACTAATAAGCAATACCAATAAACGAGCAAGATATCAGTGGATGAACATTTTGTGCAAGCTGAAGATGTACCAGACACTAGGAGCTGCAGTTAAAAGGCACATTATCAAAATCTGTGCTATGTCTTCCTTGCCTTTATGCAATGTGAAGTTAATTCCCAGTGATAATTAAACCCTTACCACATTTTCATCTTCTTACCTCTGCTTTGCATAATTATCTTCAGCCACTTTCTACTGCAAGGAATTTGAACAGCCTGCTGCTGAAGACAAAGCTTTCAAAGGATTTCATGTTTATACAGAGAAAATAGACTTTTTTGTTCATTATCAGTGGCACGTCTGACCGTCTATGGACATTCATTATGGCACTTTAAACTCTCGAGCCACATAATGTGAATAAAACCTGCAGTTTTTAAACAGCATTCAGCTTTTATTAAGTCATGATGACTCTGGCTAACATCCAGGAACACTGTCACCAACAATTACAAGCAAAACTACTCATGGGAAATAAAACAGTCCAAATCAACAGATATCACTGCAGTCTCAGATGTGTTGTGTGTACCATCAGTAAGTGGCTGGAAGCAGCAATCGAACCAGCTCGATTGCATAAGGGGTTCGCAAATGTGATGGCTAAGTTTATGACCCCGTTAACATCCTGTTTCATTAGAGGTGAGTGTGGAGTATTGAAAGGTCACAGATGTGTTGCATAGACACACAGCAGTTGTACGCCACAGTACTCTTAATGCATTGGGAGTGCAGGAACATTTCAGCTGCGAGACATTACAAATGGCCTTCTGCCTTCCTGCTGCCTTTAGCACTGACGGAGTCGAGATACTCAGTAATACATACATCAATGCAAAGGTGTTTGCTTTTAGTTTTGTTTGGGTTCAATAAATGCCCCTTTGAGATTGATGCCTTTGACTTTGAATGGAATTGACAAATTATATTTAAAGTGTTGATAATCAGTGTTTTTATATTAACAATGAATTGCAGCACTTCTTCTATATGAAAGATGTCGCTCATATTGAAGAATTATCACCAGACTCTGCACCGCTTCAAAACTCTATGGAGCTTCATAGCAACAGCTTATTGGTTTGGTTACCAGCTTTGTTTTACCCTGCTGGTATTGCACTTACATACACGCATGTACTTTTGACCCCTAGGCAAGTTAGCGACTTGCTGGTGAACATGGTGGTGCATGTTGCAGCTAAAGTTGGTGGAGACCAAAACTGAGCTGATGTAACTGGCTTTTTAGGAACAATGCCCCCTTTTTTCTGGTTTATCCACATTTTTTTCTTTAAATTTCAGTGGAACTACTTTACACCAAGGAAATTGTTCATATGAAGACACTGACTTCGTGCACATGGATCATCCATAGGGTCATTTGGATAAACTAACCGAAGCATGTACTCATGTACTGCTGCCTGACAATTTTGTTTGTCGGTTTTTCCCCTCAATTACTTACAATCATCACAGCCATCATGATTAATATGAAGATTGTGCACTTGTGCAAATCAGTGTTGACTACTACAGCACACACCCATCCTTTACGTGATCTCCTCTTCCTACTGATTACTCTCTTTTATGACCATCACATTACTTCCTGCATTGATTGGTGCTGAGTGTTACAGATGGACATTCACCACTAATGCAGATTAGTGGCACGTGAACATAATTCGAGCAGTTGAATGATGAATGTGGAGGTCATTAGGTGCATGCCTCTTTGGTGTTCTGAGATGAGTGTTGTCAGTGGGTCAGTGGAAAGCTCCCACAAATATAAATGAACAAGAAAATTCATGTGTTTGAGATGCCACCTAAAAAGTGTGTTTTCTCAGAGCTCCAACTGTGTAAATGGGGCTGATGGTCAACAGAAAGTCTGCAGTCAGCTCCTTCGCCACAGGAGGATGGAGACACCAATGATTTCCATGGAGACTGGGAAAGAGAGAGAGGCGGGCGGGGGGAGGGGGATAGAACGAGGTGTGTGTATGTTTGGGGGATGATAAATGAGTCTACACCATGCTGTCATTTGTACTTTGGCATCCAGTCCAAAGCACAATTTAGTGTAAAATATTACACTGGCCCCTTCAGATGACAAAGTTTAATGCTGATGTATGAATAGACAGAGACTATCCCCAGCTGCTATTGAACGGAGGGAGGTAGCTATTCTTCTCAAAGGGCAATTAATTAGCGTACACACAACCACTACAGAGGATGGACACTTAAAAAGGGCATGTGCAACAACAAAATGCAGACAAGTCAATGTAGTGATCAGTGATGTTAGATGATTAGAAACACTGAGAGGCGGTGGGAACCGAAAGCGTCTCCGTCTACATGAAAACAGTTTTTTCCTTAGAGGCGTCTTACCTTTCTGACATTGACATAATTAGAGGTTGTGTGTTTAAATGGTCCTTTTCCAAGAAATTCACCGGGTGTGTTGAATTCTCTTTCACTTTAAATGTTGCACAATCTTCTGAGAACATGTTTATTATTTATTATCTATTCATTAATTTTCAAGTCACTTGCAAGAGAAATTGCTCATAATGCTTTCAGTAGCTTTAGTTGCAAAAAAGGTTGGCTACATTCTTCCCAGTTTGTAAAAAGCACTGCCCTTCAGCTTATTCAGAGAAGAATGCAGAAAAAATTCTAAAAGTCTAACAAAAAAATGTTTAAGCTTTGATTAAAGTGTTTGCTGTATTTGCAATAAGTGCGACAATAATTTGCTGGTCATTTGCTACTTGTCCTGTGACAGAAGCATTTTTTTCAAAGATGATCTCATCAATATTTTTATATTTGTAATGAATGTAATTAAGGCGGCACGGTGGGCAGCAGGTAGAGCGCGTGCCTCACAGCAAGAAGGTCGCCAGTTCGATCCCCGGATTGCCGGTTCGCTCCCCGGATCGGACAGGGCCTTTCTGTGTGAAGTTTGCATGTTCTCCCCGTGCATGCGTGGGTTCTTTCTGGGCACTCCGGCTTCCTCCCACAGACCAAAAACATGCTCATTAGGTTAATTGGTGACTTAAAATTGTCCTTATACCTCTGTATATGTTGCCCTTCAATCGGCTGGCGACCGGCTCAGGGTGTACCCTGCCTCTCGCCCGTTGACAGCTGGGATAGGCTCCAGCCCCCACCCCTTCCCCCCAACCCCGAAAGGGATAGTCGGGGTATAGAAAATGGATGGATGGATGTAATTATTGCTTTTAATGTGAAAGGGGCCACTCATAGTGATAAAGGCACAGAGAATTATCACCTGATTTTTATGGTATTTTTTAGGGTTAATGTTTTGAGCTTATGGTCAACAGCTTCATTGCTTTGGTTCACACACACAGTGCTCTCATTATCTGCTCAGCACCAAACCCCAGACAGGCAAAGTTAGCCACTGGCTGGTGAGCAGCAGCTGCTAAAGAAGCAGATATATCCCTCACAAATTGTCTCCTTGTTGGACAGATTGGTTGGTAGTTACTCTGGGATTGCATGGACAGGTCATTATCAGTGTAGAGAAAGTAGAACCCAGGCAGCTCTTCACAAATCTGGTTAAGTTTAACCTCTCAGACAGAATGTACCCAGGTGTCAAGATGTTCTGTTACAAATTATCCATCTTATATAAGCACAACACCCAAAAAGCCTCTAAAATAACTGTAATGCTGGTATGAACTCAGAGTACAGGTGCAATGCACTAATTCCTATCAGCCACTTGCACCTGAATCATCCTTTCATAATTGCAAAGATAGCATGACAGCTGCCTTTAAGTGCAAGACGCAGCCAAATTTCTGTCTGGATTAGGGCATTCGCTGCAGCTGTGCAGTATCAGCTCTCACCCACTGTTCTGTAAAGGACAAGAAGGTAACTGCTCCGGTTCATTATCATCATGGTTTCAGTTAAGCAGTCTAAAGACGTGTTCAGTCTGAAAAATGTGGGATTTTGCACATTTTAGACCACATCTATCTATCTATCTAGACAGTTATAAAGCAAAATATGGCTCTTCAGGCAGTACTTAGATACAGTGGTGGTTTGAGCTATATGCTAACATTAGCATGCTGACATGCTCACAATGACATTGGTGACATGCTGATGCTATGCAGGTGTAATGTTTACCACGTCCATTGTCTTGGTTTAGTGGGTTAGTGTGCTAACATTTGTTTAACATACAAAATAAAGCTGAGGCTGCTGGGAGTTTTGCGGGTTTTTGGTCATAAAGAAAAGTACTGGACAAAGACTTGGCTTTTGCTCATAGACACAGAAACATTATCTTTTGTGAGAATGTGGGCCTCCAACTGTTTTTGCTGGTTTGATGATATGATCTGGTCCACCACCCAACACGTTTTCTTTGTCCTATTGAGCCTCTCAGCTCTCTTTCCAGTAATCCAGCAGCCAAAAAACACATGATATCATGTTTTTCAAAAGTCTTTTCAAACTTTTGTGCGCCTATATGCATCATCTTAAACATGTGTTTGCTAAACAGGCTGTGGCTGCAGTGGATTGGTGGAGCTGTACACCTTATCTCAAACCATTATTTTCTCATTCAACCCGTCTGAACATGAGAAGGATTGTTTGTTAACATATATTGCTCTAAAATTTCAGTTTCTTGAATGGGGAATTGTTTTCTCTGGGAGTGGTCTGCAACACATAATTCCAGCGAGTATTTAAGGAGTACGACAGGAGAGAGGCTCATTAAGCCGAGCAGAGGTTCATGTAACGCTACTGTTCAACTGAGAGGCTGTGAGGGTGAGTCTCTTTGCTTTTGCAGTGAAATGTAACAATAACTTTACTTCTGAACGTAATTTTTAAAGATTTCATCCAGTCTCTCATTCACCTTTAAAAAGTCCAACCTACTCTAATGAAGAGCCATTTTTTAGAGTATGTTTTAAATGAAAATGAAAATTCTGAATATTGTGCATGCACATCTCATTATTTCATGCACTACTTGACAATTTATTTTGATACTGCACTCAATTATTTGCACTCATGAACACAAACAACTTCCCTGCAGTTTAAAAGCTCACTCATCATCTGCAATCATGATCAAATTGGTAATGTATGACTTTTTGTATTATATTTCCAGTTGTTCAATTCAAATATGTTTTTCTGTATTTTTTATAGAGATTTATAAGCAGTGTGTCATATTCTGTGCTTTTCAACCTTTTGAATTTTCTCCCATAGTTAAGTGTTGCCATTGTTGCAGGACTGCTTTTTGGTAGGTTTATCTCTGTAACTGCAATGGTCATGACCACAAGTACAGTTGTGACTATAATTAGAAATAGACACAATCACAGTATGCAACATTTTTCTGATTACTTTTAGCAGAAAGCAACCAGCAGGTCACCAAAATAACTGATGGAAAAGGTAAGACTTCTTACCCAATGTGCAGTATCTCGATGAGAGTGGAAAAATAAAACTCGGTTTGCTCTGCTCTGCAGCTGTAAACCCTGGTGTCTGCAGCACAGCAAGTCTCGTTACACGCAGTTGAGAAAACTGACAGAAAGACTGTCAATTTGATATGAAGTCAAGTTCTGTAACACCTTCAGAGTTGCGTTTTTGGAGTGGCAAGGTTTTTCGTCAGGTTCTTGTAAGGTGTTAGCAAAGTAAGACTTTCAACAAAAAAAAAAAAATCTTTTTCATTTGTCACCCAGGAGCAGGTCTTTCACTCCCCCTCCTTCCATTACGCCCAGGTTAGAGATTCCTTTCAGATTCCTGACAGTTAAAGTACAATTTAAACCATTCACTGGTCCCGTTTGTATAGAAAAATCTGACACCCATTGTTTTATATTTCTTTACCTCCATTCAGGATGGCCCTGCTACTTTCCCACCCACATTCGTAAGTACACCACGTCTTTTGTTTTGAAAGTCGCACTGCATCTTTCTTTGTATGTTTTTTTTTTTTTTTTTTTTTTTTTTTTTTTTTAGACATTTGAAACTCATCTTGACTAAATCAAAACAAGTGCAAACACAGAAAGATTTCAAATGTCTTGTTGCTAACATATCTTGATTGAAATGCCTTGGTCCAGAATGCTGGACAGACTGGTTTGACAGAGATGACCCCAGTGGAACTGGAGACTGGGAAACCCTCTACAATCTCCGTAAAGAGAACCCAGGAAAGATCTGCTCTAAACCAGCAGATATTGAGGCTAGGACTCTGTCTGGGCTCAGTGTGGCTGCAGCAGGGGATGTGATTTATAAGTAAGTAGGAATAATTTGAATGGGTTTTATGCAATGATTCATCATGCATTCTACTGAATATGTTGCATTAATGTTTTTACTGTATGTGTTTGTGTACCTGCTGAGACCAAGCATATTTCTATTGTTTGCTATTACACAGCATATATGCACCCAGCAAAACAATATATCTGAGCAACTGTTAAAAGGTGTGGTGGTGCAATATGCACATCAATGAAAACATGTTAATTGGGCAGAATTCTCTTCTGTTTAGAGTGTATCCAGTCACAATAATCTATGTATAATACTGAATATGTTTGAAAACAATTCGAATTTATTTTCAAGTATTCATTGCGTTTCATATTAACACACTATTAAAGAAAAAGTTGTAGATGCTAGGCTCTGTGAGGCTGTACTGGTTTGAGCTACATGCTAAGGATAGCATGCTAACATGATCACAGTAACATACTGGTATTAAACAGATATAATGGTTCCAATGTTCACCACCTTAGTTAAGCATGTTAGCATGCTAGCATTGGCTTATTAGCACTGAACATAAAGTGCAGGTGGGGCTGATGGGAATGTCATTGATTCTGCATTTATTTGTTCAAAAACTGAAGTGTTGAATGACTTCATTCATCATGTAACGACCATGAATGCCAGTGTTTTCGGAAATATTTCAGTCTGAACCAAAGTGATGGACTGAAATATGAAATATCAACAGACTGACATCGCTATCCCTAGAGCCGTGCCACAAGCGTAGCTAAAAGGTACTTAGTGGATGCATCCACTAGATTATTCTCAGTAAGTGTCACTCTCCTTTTTCAGAAGTGACACAACTCAAGGATTCATCTGCAAAAACGAGGACCAATCCAAGAAGAAGTGTAATGATTATCGTGTTCGTTTCAGCTGCCATCCCCCTTTCTGTGGTGGAGGAGGTACTGCATGAGCACACTGTACATGTGTTGTGTTAAGCTGCCGGTGCAAAGTGGATTTCCCTCTTTCTCCTTTATTGTCCCTGTGCATAAGCATTCATTTAGAATGGTGCTTTGGCTCCGCAGTTCAGCCATCCTGTCTCTCGTTTATTGCTCATTGCAGTGTGCTGGACCAAGTGGTATGACAGAGACAATCCCAGTGGAACTGGCGACTGGGAGCTTTTGAGCAACCTGAAGACAGAAAACCCGGGAGAAATCTGCGACTACCCACTGTACATTGAGGCTGTTACCACTGACACACTTACCCCAGCCATCGACACAGGCGAGACCTTCTCTGTGTAAGTTGCCTCTTAGGGAAACATTTTTTCACTTGTAGTAATTTTATCCCACCAATCAATCAATACTTCTCAACATTAACACTTCTTTTCCAAAGTTTCCACATCATCAAGATGTACTGCCCGGAGCTACTGCTTGAAGAGTGAACGGAAACTTTGCAAATGTACATTTACATTAGATGAGATGAAATTTTAATGAGCCCCATGAGGAAACTGGGTAATAGGCACATAATGTCTGAAAGTTTTAAACCTTGATGAGCCTGACTTTGTGCTTGTGCTAACAGCTTTGCCCGAGAAAACATACTGTGGTCTTTGTGCTCTGGAGAGTATGAAGCATGAATAACAATTTATTGACATCTGTTTTCCTTGAACATCTGTGACGCGTAACATTTGAAAAGAAGCCACACATGATGTTATGAAACGACAGTAACAAAATGAGAAAAGATGGGCTGATTTCATTTTTACGGCCTGGCAACAGCAGTTTCACAGACTACATCCCATTTTTATCAGCAATGATTTATGGTTTTAGCAATATGACCTGTTAAAAAGAAGCTTGCCCTGTAAAATTAATATCATATTAGTGATTAATATCAGATGATATCATACTGATTCATCAACTGCTTGCAATCCTGTTTCAGCTACAATCCAACTGAGGGATTTGTTTGCCGCAAAACGGACCAGAAATCTGGTGTGTGCCGTGACTACAAAGTTCGCTTTGGATGCCCATGCAGTTATTAAGCCACAACCGACACTGAGACGGAGAGACGACTTTCAAATAGCTTACATTTTTGCCTGTCGTTGCTTTTTATATTCTAGTTTTTCCTGTGCCCGATGAAGGAGGAATTATAGTCTGTCTTTAAGCCAGAATCTTTGACTCGCAGGCAAAGCAAAGGTGTTACAATCACTAACAAAGGCTCTGGTCTATTCAAGTGTCTCAGTAAATCATGCCGGTGTGACAGTGAGCCAGCATGTGTGACACCAGGACCCTGACACCTATACAGCTAGATGGAATTCAGCCATAATTCATTTTATCATTTCCACCTGTGCTTTTCCTGCAGTGCCAAGATGTCTTGTGTGAAAAAAGAAAGCTATTAGGTGCTTTATCAGTCTTGTCTTTTCTGTGATTATGAAATCATTATCTTGTACAACTATTGTAGGAAATAAATCAACAGTTAACGGCAATAAAAACATTGATAAACAGCAAGTCCCTTTTGTCATTAAGCTCCACTCATAGCTCTACCCAGCTAATTAGGACTATACAAATGGGCTCACAGGCTTTGTGTGAGTAATGCAGACTTACTGTATGTGTTTTGAACAGATGGTGGGAAGTGATATGATATACAGACAGTAGGAGGTGCTGGATAGCAGTGCTGCTCAACAGCAAATGTGGGAGAGCATAAGCCAGTGAATCTGAATGCACACATGCATGCATTAACAAGCACAGTTAAGACAGTTGGCTTTGGTTTGTCTCCTTCTTTCTCCCACTCTAGTTACAGAAGCAGTAGTTTGTGTTTTGCGTGCAGAATTAGTGTCCTTACAACATCTTCTCTCTGACCTAAATCAAACCTCTGCCATGTTTACCTTAAAGTCAGACGCTCCTGACATGAACCTACACCCACACAAACTCCCATAAAACCCTTGAATGTACACACATCGGCACAAAGCATACACACACGCAGCGAGGCAGGGATATACAAGGTGATTCCTGCTACATCAACACCGTCAACATTTCCTCAGGAGATAAGCACTTGTGATAGGTGCTGAAAAGAAACTCTGTAGTGCCGTACAGAATTTAAAATGAGGGGAGAAAACTTTCCCACTGTCTACTGTGGGAAAACCTTGTGTTCCTTGGGTGCTTTCCGAACACTTGCATGTTTGCACTGCATCAATATTTCTGCCCGTACATATATTTTGGTACCATTTAGCTATGAGTATGCATGCGTGTCCTCCAGCAAGGCTGTGCTGAAGTAGGCGAAATGTGAAAAGACAGCGAAGAGGAGGGAGGGAGGGAGTCAACTGGATGCAATCTCGTGAACTTACCCCCCGCTCCACTTTTTTTCCTTTTGATAAAACTGAAGAGGAGAAACTGCCATTGGTGGTGAAGTAAAATGAAATCTGCCCCACTGAAGTGCAGCAGAAGTGTTGAAGCTTTGGAGCATTATGGTGCTCCATTCTCTTCCATTAATCTCCCAATATTCCTTGGCTGTGGAGGCCTATTTATAGACCAGGGGATGATTAAGTAGTGAAGCACTGTGCCACAGAGGGAACCAAGCTCATTTTCTTCGTCCCATCCTCTCTCTTCCTTATTCATTCTCTACCTACTTCTCTTTCTTACCCTCCCTCCGTGCTTTTATCGTCCTGCTCATCCTCCTCTTTTTCACAAGCATATACAGTATATGACACGCCAAGCTTCTTCCACATAGTTTAGTTGTCAGTTGAATTATTTCAGACTCAAGGGGGTAAGGATAAGTCCTTCAATTCCATTTCTTTTTCTATTAGGCATTTGACAAAAGGGTTTATGGAAGCGTTAATTGTTATGAGGCTACATGAGGAAGAGTGACAGCCTTAACAAGAGAGGATAAACCCCCATCCAGCATGTTTTCATCGCTAAGTCAAGCTGGATCAACACTGAAGGGTGTACATTAATGCAGGAGGAAAATATGCGCAGAGGGATCCCTGCTTATACCTGTGATAGCAAGGTGTCCTTGAGTGGAAGTGGAGCACATGAGAAACAGTTTAGTTCGTTTTCATGTGTACAGACGTGATTAATGGGGGAGAGGAGAGGAGGGGAGGAAAGGAGTGACCTCGCCGAGCTGAAGACCGGCCTCATTTCATCACCTCCAGAACAGCGAGGGCATAAATGAGATCAAACAGTTCTTTATGTTTCCACACTGACGCTCTAGCTGCAGGTCCATGTCCAGATTTCTCCCTGGGTTTTACAGAGGCTTAGGTGGCAGCCTTTTCCTGCAGGGTGGATTTTGTGCAGGGCTTACTGTCAATGCTGAGGACCTTTGTAACAAGTATTTGTCTAGTGAAATGGCTCCAAAGATTTGTAATTCAGAAGACATGAGGCTTGAATATGTTGAAATGACCATTTTGTCAGTCAGAAAAGGCAGAAAGGTGCATATAATTGTGAGTGTTTTAGAATTTCATACCGAGGGTTAATGCAGCCATGTATGTCGTGCGCCATGCATTTGCTTGCTCGAGCAACAGAGGTGCTTTTCTGTCAGTAATTCTAAGAGTTTGGGTCTGAAAGTAGCTACTTTTGCTGCGTTTGAACACATCTCATACGTCCTTAAACCTCTCGTAGTTCTTTGCAGCGACCGAACAGCCGGTGCTTGACAAATTTGTCACACTATTTAGTATTTCTGTTTATCTGTCCAATATATTTTTGTACCACTGCAGTCTTGGCAACCCATGAAAACACTCGAGCTGTGGAAGGCACAGTCCATGTACCTTGAGTTATATTTAATAAATCCCTAACCAGGCAATTTCATAATTCTCAAATCCATGCGTCAAATGCTATTTATTCTAAAGACACAAATTTATCACATTTATGATGCTATAAATTTCATTCATGCTGAATTATGTGTAAATGAATGCGCTCAACCTCCATCACTACACTCTCTGGGTAGTGAAACAGCAACTTTAAATCCCTCTTACCAAAGCAATATGAGCCTGAAAAGCTATTAGAGCATGACTCTTGAGAGATGAACAAGACAAAAGCGTTATGCCTGTACCTTTCCGGAAGGTGAGAACAATACCAGGCTATTTTCACTCTGACAAGCCATATTAGTCGTGCCAGCTTTTGCCTGCCGGCAACTCCTACGTGATAGCTGTCTGGGACATTTTGTTTCCAGTCACAGTAGCTGATCCCTTGATTGAAAACATTGAATGCTGAGAGGGTGTTATCCCTGTTTGGAGTTTCTGATCCTGGATGTCTGAGGCGACTGCTTGGCCCTCTCATCCCCTGTTGCAACAGTTGATCCCTGGATCTTTGTGGAAACAGAGTGGATTGCATTACCGAGGTGGAAGCCTAGAACGGTCAGGGATGTGTGCCTGCTATAACCCCTCACTGAGAAGACTTCAAATGTGTAGGTCACAGTACAAGAGCAAAGCAAGCTGAAGCCTGAATTCAGCAGTCTTTGTAGCGGTTGGACATGCCTGAAATCTGTGTTTTCCTGCATCACTTCCTATGTGTCGGCACGGATCTCATTATTTGTTGCTGCATCACTGTGTTAGTGACATTCTTTTGTCGATGGTCTGTAAAATGGTGACAATTAGATCAAGCCCTGACGACTTACCAATAGGTGCCAAGAGAGGCCTAAAACAAAGCCCCAGATATGCACAAATCAGCTGTGTGTGACCTTTATTTACACTTGCATGTCTGGCTTTGGTCATGGACACCACAAATGGAGATGTCTTTGCAGAAAAAAAGGTTCATTGGAGGCTTTCCCATGTCAGAATATAAAGTCTTGTGAGTTCCTTTCTTGTCCTCCAGCCTCTTTCTCTGCAGGCGAACCCCTGGCACCGACTCGTCCAATGGGGAGAGTCAGTCTTTGCAAGCATTGCCAAGATTTCCATTTGATGGCCAAAATACTATGTAGACAGATGGATGCATCTGTCCACATTCTGTCTATTCCTCATGTTCAAACTTTCTCTCTGGGTCTCTATAAAGCTCTCTCTCTAACACGCACACACACATACACACACAGGGGGCTGTTTCCTCATCATTCACACTGAGAAATGCCCTGTAAGGACGTCCTTATCCTGCAAACCAGACTCTGCTGGATGCTCTGTAATAACAACTCCAGCCGTCCACCATCCAATCAGCCCGGCTGTCTGCTGTGTATGTATGTGCGTGTGTGTTTTTGAGAGTCTGTGTCTGTGAATATGTATGATTCCTTCCTAAGATCTGAAAGCACAAAGCACAAAAAGCATTTATTTTCCAGACAAGACCAAAGACATAAAAATCTCATAAAAAATAAAGAGGGAAGAGGAAGATATTTATTTATTTACACTTACTTGTGTTGTTATGTGATTATGTTGAGAGGTTATTATTAGAAAATCTCAGCATATTACACTTCTCTTATAAATAATGCTGTTGGCATTGGCATAGCTATGCTGGGGACCACAAATAAAATGAAAAAATAAACTTGAGTTGGTGTATAGAGAGCATACAGGCGGACAGAACTGGATTATGCTGCAGGAGAAGTTTGAGAAGTTTCTTGGACATTTTGACTTTTTTTACACTGGAAAAGTGGGTCAGCTTTGCTATCCAATGCAAATGTTGTCAATCCTAACTGGCTACCAGACTTTTCAGTCCCACCTTTCAATGTGTTCAAAACTCAATATGTAGGATTCTTTTGCAGTGGCATTGAAAGCGAGGTACACATGTGTTATAATAATCATTTGTAAATGCTGAATACACAGTCTGTTGGCTTTTATTCTGAACCTTTGTGCAAATGGATATGGGTCCTGTAGGACTATGAGGCATTATCCTGAATTTTCCTTGTTCATTCTTGTCTGAAATGATGATGCTATCTTTGAGTAAAACTAATTTAAAATTATGGATCCAGAGAGTGAAATCGATTTAATTTAAGATACACAGTGTAAGTAAAATTTGAACAGGGGCCAATTTAAATCCCGTGGTCCATGCACCCACATAGGTGTTTTCGCTTATTCTGCCTGACTGGACCTCTTTTCAGGCTGTGTCCATGTAAGGAATATTGGACACTCCTGCTTCGGTGGGAGAAGTTGCACCTTTATCGCTTTAAAGTTTGGTGCACTCGTGTAATTCCAGCACAGCTTCACCCCTTCCTCAACACGAGCACAGCTCTAATCAGGCAGAATAAGTAGAGACATCCGAGTGGACGAACAGAGGCTTTCAGCGTGAATAGACCCCACAGCAGACGCTTTGACTTGTCAGAGCAGGAAAAGCACAGGTGGAACTAGTCACATTAACAATGGCTCAGTTCCATCCAGTAAGCCGGTGAACCAGAATGCACAATGCCGGAGCCCTGGCTGGAGAAGCAGTCGTCATTCACGTTATTGATTTCACCTGTGCTTTTCCTGCTGTGTCATGTCAAAATGTCTGCTGTGAAAAAGGTCTACATTGGTCTAATTTCAGATCTGGGCTACAAGTATCTAAGGGGGGCTGAGTGGTCACAATCGTCAAGGCAATCACCAACACCAACTCTGGTGATCATGATCCACTGCAATGCAGATGCACTAACATGACCGGACTAAACCGGAATAACTAAAGAATTCACTAATTATACAACCAATGACTCAAAACATTGCAGTATATGCAGAGAGTATGTCACGCACTCAGTGAAAAAACCTCTCTATTGACCAAAATTACTGCTGTCACTGTTCAAATTTGCATGCCCATGTCAGGTGTGACAAATGTCCCGCCTACAAGGAACCTGATTGGACAGGCTCTCAAATAGCCTTGAATAGCACATGTCTTCCAGCCCTTTCAAAGCATCTATAAGTAACTAACTTTATGTGATCTTGGTGAGGTAATTGTGATTTGGTGTTTTGACAGAAGCTTGAGTCATAAAACATTAACATAAAAAGCCATGTTGGCATTTACTGTTTGTGTTTTGCACATATTTCTATTTGAATTGAGTAGTCGTGTAAGTAATATTAGTCATCACATGTAACTGTGTGTTAATGCAGTAGTTTGTAGTTAGTTAATTATAATTCTACAATACAGTATAACCCCTGTAGTACTGTGTAATAGTGATAAAGCACTAGCATACTGCCACAGACTCAAGCTGATAATTGTAATTTGGTGACCATGGCCATGAAACCGGTAGAATTTCCATATTACTGAACCTTCACACCACTGACCATATTTCCATGCCATTTTTTGAAAGCATTTCCATGGTGGATAGAAGTTAGAGATGGCTGTCACAGCAAAGTCAGCCTGCAGCTTCAGAAGTAAGTCTGTCTGACTGCAACTGCTGGAGGGGGGGATTTGCGGGCATCTGTCAGCACTAACTGGAAGTGACAGTGTGCAGAGAGGTCCTAATTACTGTCTCACTTGACTAATTGTCGTCTCTGAAGAATGTATTCCCACTGAGGTCCTGGGGATCTCATTGACAGCACTGCTCAAGACATATAGGCCACTGCTGACTTCAGCATGCTGTTATGTTCAAAGGCAACGCTGAAGCAAAGCCACAAGTGGGAACTCAAAACTGCCATGATTACAAGCTCGAGCGAGGCGACCGTGGTATTTTAACGTTTGCAAGGACGAATGCCGTACAGGTTTTGCACGTGTGAGTGCTAAAGGAGAAAGTGTGCTTGTTTTTAAAGGGCCCTTCTTCATCTTGCCAAAATGTTAAGACATCCTTGGCTACAGTCATCCTGACATAATGGGCTGATGAAGTGAGACCATTGTGGGCTTTCTGGAGTCAACCATGTTAAAATAAACTTGTAGCATTCAAAATAATGCAGTAGAGATGAGCCTTTAGTACAGGGAGACTGAGCTGAATGAATGTCTTTTCTTTCAGGGTCTTACCATTCAAAGTGCATCAGCTTCTCGTTTCCATGGTTTCCTTCCCTGTGCCAATGCTATCTTTCCACCAGTCTGACTGCGAGACAGAGCGAGTGAGGGAGGGGGGTGAGAGAGAGAGAGAAACAGAGAGAGAGAGAATGACAGAAGGCTTTTAGCAGTGGTTATCTCTCCTTTGCATAAAGTCCCCTTTGCATTACCCGGTGCATGAATGGCGTCTGAATAAACACACCAGCCAGCTCATGTGGAAGCCTCCGTGGGTTACAAGCGAGTGGGTGTGTATAAAGTAATCTAATTTGTGGTCTCCTTCAAAAACGACACGGTTTGATCATGGATGAAAAAAAAGAGTACATCTCCCAAATGGTATTTTCCTATTAGTCACAACAGAGCTAAAGGAGCAGGAGTCATTTTAACATCATAATGAGACAATTTTCCATTCCCATCCCCTCCTCGTTTCTTGCCCGTTTATCTCACCCTGACTGGCTTATTAAGGGGATGTGAAAAGTTTGTTAAACTAGTGATCAAGATATCAACTAGGGATACTTACAGGGGAGCATAACTGATTCTTTTGTCCTTAAACGCCCCATGCTCTGGTGCAGGCGTACAATGCTGTTTATGTATATATCAGAAAATTAAGTGGGAATCATTTGTGGCAGCCTCTTAATTCTGTTCCGCAAATTAAATTCTGGGTGCACAGAGCGTGGGGGGGGGGGGGGACTTTTGGTGCAGTGCCTTCGTGTTGAGCCAGAGGGCGCTGTGACTTCAAGAGGAACCCAACGCGCCTGTCAGTTGACGTCTTCTCCCTGAGCTCAATAAGCATTCCTTTCATGCTGTGTGAAGCTCTGCTGACTTCCACGGAAACCCTGCATTTCTCCATAATTATGCTAATGGTCCAGATGGTGGCATGATGAGTGCCTTTCTCTTTGATATTCTCGCACTGCGGAGTGTGCAGACCCACGCAGGCTGACACACGTTCAAAGTCGGTGTTCACACCACGGCGCTACTTGATCCCGTGTCATTACTTGGTGTTTCTTTTTAGCGAATACAAGCGCCCTCTTCTCTATTAAATGCATTTGCCTTTATTGGCGAATGGGGATTTGACAGATCCGGTGATGTATAATAGAGTGTCACTCCCAACAAAAGAGCGGGCTGCTGCCAGAATCGTTTCCCTCATACTTGGCGCATTTGTTTAGAATTTCAATAAACTGCGGTTTCATAATGATACAGCGCATCAATGGAGCACTTCAGGAACATCTCAGTGACATCAGAGGAAATAAATACACCATAAAGTACGCCAAGGTCATCCAAAAGCCCTATCTTAAACACACTGTACGACCATACAGGAATATTGCAGTGACTTTATTTTGGAGTAGTTCTACAGCGCGCGCGCGCACACACACACACACACACACACACACACACACACACACACACACACACACACACACACACACACACACACACACACAGGCCAGCCATTCACACTTGAGTCACACAATGACGGTGTTCATTCAGGCTTTGGACTCTGGTGGCGCCGATCAAAGAGCTCCTTTTACGTCTCCGTGGGGATTAAATAGCCCTCCACCCTCTTGGGACAGCGGCGCACCACTGTATACCTACAGCTCCAGCTGATGCACTGGCCCGTGAAGAGCTGCTCATTGGGGGCGGCCGCCGATAAGGTGCATGTAGTGTTAAATCAATAGCATGTAGGCCCACGCAAGAGCTGCAGATATCCATCTCCCAGATGCAACGCGTCATAGCCTATAGGATACAGCCTCGTTTGAGCCCGCTAATCAGATAGAAACGTGATAGGCCTGCTCGGCGTCTCGAGAGATACCGCGAAATGTAAGCAGCGGTGGGACCTGTGAGTGTGTGCCACTCACACCTCACATCTATGGCTCACACTCGAGAATAGTCTGTTGCTGGAAGGCTTTCAAGTCTAAAGTGGAGTTATTTGCATAGGTTAAATATTCGTGCCTTTCAGCAGCTCCTGTCGATATTACGGATTTGCTGTTCTGCCAATTTTAATTCCTTTCATCCCACTCCTCCCACATTTCTGGAATGATGCTGGAAATTGTTGAAAGGTTGTGGCTCGAAATCCGGTAAAAGAGGTCTAGAAAGTGAAGTTGTGAATGACAAAAAAGTGGGCATATATATCCCACTCGTGTGTACGGGAGAGAGGAAATAAAACAATGCAATGATATCCTGCAGGCGCGAGATTGTATCGCTGCTGTGCAGGTTGGCCAGTTATTGTGTGCAGTGCGGTGTGTACACAGTTATTTCTTTATGTGCCAAACGCTTAACATCAGCTAAATTATGGCTGGCTGTTTGAACTATGAGAAAGACAGAGAGAGCAGACTCCCACTGCTTTCTGCTGCCAGCGTTGCTGTGCCTCTGTCCATGGTGCTGAGTAAAGACCCCGCGCTAACAAGCAAGAGAAAAACATGAACATATAGAGTCACATACAGCTTGCATTCGCCCCTTCTCATATGCCACTTCACTCTAAGATCATCCCAGCTGATCTATGGTATTATAACTTTATTTTCATGCCTGTGTGCACTTGCTCGTCACAGATGCTCTGCCGTTGTGAGGTGATCCTATCTGGACGGACAGCAAGTAAGGGTTCACCCTGAAGTTACTGTTGCCGTGCGCGCTTGAGAGGTTGTATTTTTACCGACAAATCTTCAAATGCACGCAAGCTTGAGGGCAAGTTATGGAGGAAACGGAGAAACTACAGCCGATGAAGGTGGGATGAAATAAAGTTTCCCACCCCTCCCTCCCCCTTATTTTCTCTCTGCCTCTCTTTCCCCTCCATCCATCTCCCTCTCTCTACATTCCTCCTCCCTTTTCATCTCTTTCTATCTGTATATCCATCTCTCTCGCTCTCCCTCTCTCGCCCTCTCTCTGTCTTTCTCTGGTGCGCGTTCACAACACTAACCTTGGCTCGACGTCAGAGCCTGTGCAGCAGTGCAGTATAATGGGAGCGCAAGCAACCCAGAGCGCCTCATAGGGGGCTGCATATCGCTGCTGTATCCTCTGCTTGGCGCTCTCTAGCCCCTCTCCAACCCTCTCCAGTACCTCACCTTATAGCCCATGCTCGGGCTCCCCCCACTCCTCACTGGATCCATACCTTTCGACATGGATGTCCCGTCGTCCCTCGACCCGGAGGATTTTTGTTTCTTGGCGCAGTGAAGGAGGAGAAGGGGAAGGAATCATGTCGGGACTGCTAATGGATTTAGGGAAAGCGCAAGTGACCATGCCGTGATCTTGCGCATCCAGGGCCGCCGTCACCCTGCCTTGCCCAACGACCGTAGAAGAATTACGGGGGAATCGAACCCGCGCACCGGGTGGATTAAACCACTGTGCATTTTTTTAAAAACAACATGAAGATTACCTCCCATCATCTGATGATAACCAGTCTCGTTTTCAGGTCCAACCTCAGGCTGATCCCGCTTCTGCTGCTGTTTCTTGGTTACTCTCGCGGGATGCCACACGTTTTAAGATTTGGTAAGAATCTGTTTGTGATACTATACCATCGTGTAACGACGTCCAAATCACGCGGACTGCCCGTATCATCGTCCACAGTGAGATGACATTCACGGGATGCAAAAGCAGGCTTACGGAGACATTTTGTCTCGCTCTTGTCTTGTTCTCTAATTAGTTGGCCGAACAATTACATGAATAGTTTACAGTTGTATCTTCATAATCTCATAATGTGCCGCAACACTTATTTCGAAGGCTTTACACTGAGTGCATCACACCATCACTGTTGAACGCTGCTCTCCATGATCCTTGAAACCAGTGTTACAGTAACTTTGAAAGGAAATCAACTGTAGCTGACCCGTAAAAAGAGTTCTCCTATGCAACAGTTCACGGATATGGACAGCTGATGAAACTCTCGAAAACAGCACCCCCAGACTCACTAGTATTCTCACAGTCTTGTATTTCCACGGCCTTTAAACACCCCAACATGTCCTCTGCAGTAAATGTTTACATGTAAACATCACCCCCGGAGTGCGGATCAATCACTGTGATCTGTCACCAGGGCCAGTCGATACGCCGGGCGGCAGCTCGCTTTTCATGTTTAATTCCACTGAACTGCTCTCCAGCGGGAATTCCCCTGCTTTTGCACATTAATGCCGTCATTAGCTTTGATAAAACTGATAGTTCCGGGTCTCCATGACTGGCTGAGTCACGTCGGAAGCCACACAAATGTCACCATCCATACACCAGCCGAACAGCATCTCTCACACTGATAGTACTCAAGTGCAGCTCATTAGCCTAAAAAGTGATTAGCCACTTCTCTTCAAGAACCATAGAATATCGCCTGACAGGAGAATGTTATAATTAATGTTGATGATTAAAGTACTTCCTCAACAGTTGCCACTCCAGCACATTGTTGCTGATTCATAACTTTAAAACAGTGTTCCTGCTCTGAAATCACTGAACCACAGTCTCTGGTGGATTCGTCTGTTGCTTAATTAGATCCGTCTCAGGATGGCTGTGCGCTGAGACCATCGTGGGGTGATAGGGGAGCCCCCACCCTCCCCGATAGCGTATGTCATCAAGTGTTGACAACACATCCTTACAATCCCCAATCCCCCCGAGGGTCCTGTTTAAGAATCAGGCCGCGTCCGCAAGAGCCGCCGCTATGGCAACGGGATGTGCTGCTTGTCTTCCTGCCGCATCCTCATCCCGATGAGCGATTTCCCGTCTCACACGTTGTCTGACAGACGCCGGGCGTCTACTCAGTAATCCTTGGGGGGCGGCAAAGTCTCTGCATAATAGTATTTGACACGAAAGTTTCCAAGCCGCCAAATGATGAGTGCATTCCTGTGGAACACAGTCGGGGGATAATTGATAAGATATTTGGGAAGTGTTGTTACACCTCGAGGAGAAATCTGGTAGCTGATCCCGCAGTGTTGTGTAGTTATATTTGTATGTGTTGAGAGATGAAAGATTTGGAGTCACTATGTTTGCCTGTACCTCGCCACCCAATATGTCGCCAATGCTGACATGCTGGATCTGCAAGGCACCAGCGGCACGACAGACATAACCATGCGAGATGAGAGGTGATTTATGACAGTGGGGTAAAGCTGATGCTTGGGTTTGCCTGTGTTCAGGTGGCTGAAACGCGGCTAAAAAGCCGGGTCGCTGTCCGTGGTCCTGAACGAGCGTCCACACAAGCCGCCGACCCGCCTGTTCAGGACCACGGACAGCGACCCGGCTCACCGCCAGCGCGGCCCGTGCCTGTTGCTGAACATCAGGCACTAACTAAACGCCATAAAAGCTTTCGTCTCCGGGTTTTTGTGCAGCATTATCAGCCTACTAGCATCCACTTCACGTCTTCCCGTTGAAACATGGCTCCTTTTCGCACAGTGTAATTAATTCTCTTTAGAAAAGATGATATGCTTATCTGTCTGCCTTTGCTCGTAAAGGAGCCGCGTTTCCAAAAGAGAACGATGGATAGCGATAGAGCTGTGGCTGATTTTATCAAAAGAAGAAAATGTATGTCAGTGTGTCTAAGTGTGTGTGTGTGAGAGAGAGGAGAAATACAGCATTTCCTTGAGAGACAGTGGAGCCCACTGGTCCTTTTCCCGTGCATTTCCTGTCCTGCAGGATGTGCTCGCTCAGCAGACAATCCAGCTGCTCCTGCAGGAGGCCTGCTAAATGAGGAGGTCAGCTCCCCTGGGTCTGTCTGTTCCCTTCCTGCCCCAAGTTCCATTCTGCCCAGACAGGCGGCTCACATTGTACAACCACTGTTCTCCTGTCAGGCTGAGACCTTTACACGTACACACACACAACCACACACACACACACACACACCAAAGCTAAGTCAGCCCTTTGTATTCACAGCATCAGTCTCACCATGCAGAGCGACAAGTGTCAGAGGAAAAAAACAAGAAGCGTTCTGGCCACCAGCTGCAGGCAAATATGCTGAGCTAATTTCCACACAGAATTGAATTATGGTGTTCAGTGTTCCTCGTTTGTAAATCTTACAGGTAATTCATTTACTTTCATACAGAGCTGGACCCTGCGCAGCCCTTACAAGGTGTAATAAAATACGCTTGAGAGAAGATTCACTTTTTATAACTAGTTCAGACTGCTAATGCTGCGAAGGCTCTCAGAAACCCAGAACGAAATGTTTTTTCAATTGGCACCTCTCTCCACCTCCACTTGTGCATTGAAGTCGAAAGCGAAAGCTGTAAAATGTCCACTTTAAACATGAAATGAAATCTAACAGGCTATCTGTGTGGTGCAAAAAATGACACTCTGGGCTGAATTTGCACGCTGGTTGGCCAACATGTTAACATTTTCCTTACATTTTTAAGATGTGCTCATTCTGATGGGGACGTCAGGAGGGCTTGTGGAAACACCTGACCTTCTTTTTTAACGCCGTGGTGTTTCAACAAGCTATTTTCAAAGTTCACCTTTGTCACTTGCTAGATTTCAGTGAGGTGGAAATTCAGGGTTGCATTAGAGTCTGTATATGTGTCATTATGTGTCAGCTAACTGAAAAACTGGTCAAATTAAAGCTCATTTTACACTCTGCCATAGAAAATAGTGCCATATGTACACGATCTAATTTCGCTGTCCCCAAAAAAATGTTCAGTCATACAAACAATGAGTCATCACATCTGCCATTCCATAAAGGGTAATCAAGTTTTACTTAAAGACATGTGTCTAATTCGCAAAACGCCTCAGGAGGAAGTTAAACAGAAGCAAAATCAACAGTAAAATGTTTTAAAATTCTGATGACTACGGCTGGTCTGCGGCTATGAGGTTGAGAGATAGCATTATCAGCGCCATCTTCAAACAGCATTGGCAGGCGCAGTATGTCCCTGGGCTGTCAACTGCTGCTGAAAGCATTGTTGACTCAGAGATGCTCATTTTGTTTGTTTATTTCCTGCTTATGTTTAGATTTTCCCAGCACAGACATGTCTGGGAATATTTATGACTAAAACACAACATTGTTTTTCATTTTGGAAAGGAAATCAAGCCTTTTTTTCCCCCAGTCCTCTGGCAAAAGCCACAATCCCCGATGGTGCAAGCTATGTTTATCTAACTACTTCCACAATGCAGTGCCAGGATAAAGGTCCTTTATTGCATTTCTAATATTTAACACTCTTTTCATCCTCTCGGCTGTGTTATGGTGGCAAAATTACAAGCTTGTCAAGAACAAGAAAGGGTAGAGGGAACAAATTCAAGGGGAGTTTGGAGTTAATTGACTTTATTTGCTTTTGCTTTCCGCCAGCCTGAATTATCAGCATGCTGGAGTTTAGTTTAGGATTGCAGGAATTACGGATAACACCCTGTGCCCTGGCCCACTGCCAGCGCGTTCACAGCAAACACATTTAAATAGGCACAAAGCTGCTTAAAATATTCATGTGTCACTTGGCCCCGCTATAGCTTATAGAAATATGAAACTATCTTCTCTCTGCTGGCAAATGATTTCCATGGTTTAAAAATACCCACCGTGGGTTTCAAGAACAAAAAGGAGATCTGTCTTACATTAGCATGCAGCACCACACATGGGCTTCAAGCAGGGAGCTATCTAGATGGATTTCTTTAAACATGTTTACATTCCTCAGTCTTTGAAGGTCTTGCTGTCATGCCTCAGTTACAAAAGGCTCAATGGTGATTAATTCAGGGTACAGATTTTTTTTTTGCCATTTCAAATGGGAAATATCTGTGAGGTATGAAATTAGTTTTCTTGTTGTGCTATAACCAGCTATATTTGAAAAGATTATTTACACGAAGGAGGCTTTAGATGATTGACCTTCTTTGCAGGGTAATCAGTTCTGGCATAACTGCCTCCTCTGACATATTGTCTATTTTTGAAAATCAAATCAAATGCATGTGAGTCCTGTATTCCTCCGCTGCCTCGCGCAAGGCATTCATTATTCACAGCTTTTCACTCGTTGTCATTGTCACTCAAAGATTTCCCTGGGTATCAGAAGGGTTAGGGGTTATATGTGCAATTGTTCTGTGAAACTGTCCCTTGAGAAGAGCCCTGCAGCGTGTCTGCCCGCCTGCTTGTCTGGCTGAGAGCTGACTGAAGGTCAGAACTGAAAACGCTCACAAGGAATCATGTTTTTTTTGCATCTTTTAACACATGTGGAGATGTCCTTCTTACAATCCCGCCACGGGAGATGGGAGAACATTTGAAGTCACTGAGAGGTGTAAGAAAAACAAGAGTGATTGTCGGGGAGGGAAGGGGGGGTGGGGGGGGTCTGTGTAAAGTGTGAGCGAGAAGAAAAACAGTGAGTGTTGAGGCCAGCAGATACAGAGTAAAGATAGATTAGTTTGCCTCTGAGCAGTCCACTCTCAGCCCACTCTCAGTTGTGGTTTTTTATTACTGTTTTCTGATGGCCTCTGTGAAGAGAGACAAAAAGGACAGGAGGGTGTGCTGTGGAAATATAGCAGCAGACCAGGAGTCATGCACTGCAGCTCTGAATAAATGTCAGCGGTATCGTATTAGCAAGCTGAAAATTTGCCTGGGCTATACAGGTGTGCATGAAATAGCTTTAACAGGCAGAGAAAATGGTAAGAAAAAAAAAAAAATTCTAGCTAACACACATATCCCTCAAGGTTCCTCTGGGAACTAAACCCAAAATCTGTTTTTATTAGGATTTCATGAATTTATCCATATTGTCTCATTACATATTTGGCTGTCTACACTTCCAGTAGACTTCAAAATGGTGGGAATCAATAAAAATCAATATGTTTGTTTTGCTGAGAGGAATAATGTGGGAAAAAAAAAAAGAAAAAGAAACTGGCAGCCTAGCAAGCAACCACTGCCAAATCCCGGCTGGCCCCTCCTGTGTGTATCTATCACAGGTTTCCATCTGTGAGAATGCAAACACGTAAACTAAAAAAAAAAAAAAAAGCAGGACAAATGTGTAGTCTATGAAGGATGTGTGGGTTCGGATTAATAATGCATGTATGAATTCATGACGACTTAAAGCAGCCACAAGCTGCAGGGGTGTCTGTAGGCCTGCATGGTATGGATGCAGTCATTATCACATTTTGTCTTTTTACCCCGGATCTGTCGGACGCGTTCCAAACTCAGTCGGACTGCTTCATTTACTCTCAGTGTGATATGCATTGTGGCTGGCTTTAAGTAAAGAAGTAAAGAAAATAGACCTTCCACTTGCCGCAGTACGCAGTATGTGGGAGTAACATGTAAGCCCTTTAACTTCATGGGAGCTCAACTGTGGTAATTAACTATTAAGTGATTGCTTAATTGAGGGAAACAAATATGGGCTGTCAATGGCGTAACATGGAAACTGGTGATAGTGCTAATTGGGAGCCAAAGTAAATGTTGACTGTGTATTTTTCTCTTTGCTTAATACATAGGAGGGTCATTGATTGCCTTTTGTTCGATGCGCTATGGGGCGATTAAAGCTGTCTCTTGACGCGTTCTGTAAAATGGAAGCAATTACATGTGAATTTTAAGCACGCAGCCCGTGTATTTGGGCGTGCGTACGCCGTAAATGAGAGCATCAACGTCCAAACTACACAGGATTCACAAGTCAATCGATTCCAAGGAGCCGTCCTGTGTTGTATCAGGTTAGAACGTGGTGACTCACCTTCATCTCCAGCCAGCTGAATAAAGGAGTGAGAGGAGGAGGGCGAGCGGCTGACTGAAAGAGAAAGAAAGCAGAGTTCGGGCTCCCATTGACAGCACAGCCGGTCGGATGTACGAACGTTTCGCAGTGTGAACCAAGGACACAGGGGGAAATGGGCTCTGTGGGAGGACGTATTGAGGCAGGCTTACTTAAAATCATGTTCTTTGAATCAGCGTGACACTCCATTGTCCGCGATCCACCAGGGCTATGCAAAACGTCTCCTCCTGCTATGATGAATTTCATTTTTCTGGCCTTCTTCTCCTTTTGCTCGTAGGGATTTTTAAGTGTTTGTGTAGCTTCCTCTTGTTTCCGAATGCATTGTTGAAAGGAAAGGTGAGAGGAGAGGATAAACATGCCCAGGCAAGAGAGCGGTTCGCCTGTGCCAGCTTTAGCTCGGTAAATAGACCAGAGAACAGCATGAAAGTGAGTCTTTAGCTGAAGAATTAAAAAAACCTGTAATGCTAAACTAATTTTTTTGGCTGCAGTGGCTTCATTAGGGCTCCGTTGTCTGTCGCCCACTCTGGAAAACAAATACTTTCCCCATGTGTTTGATATGACCCACCAATCCCACCCGTACCCACATGCACAAAGCATCACAGTTGATTGGAACAGACTTGGATTGATTTCCCATCTTGCATCTGTTTCAAGATTTTGAGGAGACGTAATGAAGCCAATCGCATCCGTTTCCCTTGCACAGCTCCCGGTGAGATATACCCACACCCGGCCATTGCTTTCTAAACATGACAAAAGACACCGAATTTCCTACCCAGCGGGGTGCGAATGAATACGAGAAATGCCGAAACAAACAGTCGACGGCAGATCAAAAGAAAGATTAGAATAGGACTCTTGATTTTCCACCGATTTCACCTTTATTTTCATTTGACATTTATCCTCAAGATCTTTTTCTTATTTATTGAGAAGAAATGAGGGTGCATATTTGAGGAACTTCATTATTCAGTAATTTCTTTTTTATCGGGGAGCCTCTGGCTGTTTCCCTCTCTAAAGTCAGGTCTCTTTCATTTCTTTCTCTCTCTGCCGCTGTGCAATTGCCTGTGTGTGTTTGCAGAACAAGCAAGACAAATTGACACACCTTTGCCGCAAAGTGTAGCATATTGACTTGTACCTGTAGCTCTGATTATCAGCTTGTGTACAGCAGTGGCTGATGGGATGCTGATGAACCCAAACCAGGAGCTGACATTTTCCTGCCTTGTGGCTGAGGGAGAGGCGGGGGGTGCAGGTGTCCGTTCAGGTCTAATGGGCCATCCATTCAGTCGTTTAATTGAGTGTCTTTTATCTGCCTCCAGTGACCTCTTTTATTCTCCATTTCTCCCTCTTCGTTTCCTTCAGCTCATCCATTTTTTTTTTCACGCCCAACCCCTCCTCCCCTTCTCCGTCCCTCCTTCTCCAAACTCCCCTTTTTGGTTGTCTGACAGCACACCCATCTGCCGTCTGCGTACGTCCTACAGGTTACTCTGACTTCAGACAGCGCAGCCATCACCTGTTGTTTTCCAAGCACATGACGGGCTGTGAGCAAACAGTGTGGCGTCGAGGTGCACTCTCAGCATCAAATCCACATCCAGAAGCCAGAAAATAGACTTTTGTGTCCATTTTCCCTTCTCTTTTTTTCTCCTTTCTCCATTTTTTCCCTCTTTGTCCTTCGCTGTCCTTCTATCCTAGTCTTCTTTGTCTCCGCTTTTCTCCCCGTCCTTCCCCTCCACTTTGTTCTCTCGCACTGTCATCAAGCCTTCCTTTCCCTTTCCCCCTGGTCTCAGTGTCCTTGCACACAAAGGCACGAATATGGCATATACGTTCCACACCTTTATTTCCTTTTGTACCTTTGAATTTCAAACCAAACAATACCCCTTCAGCTTCAGATTTCCACTGAACTTTCACAATTGTGGAGTAGAACACTGCACTGTTGCATTTATCGCCACGGCTTATTTTATAATGCGTCTTAACATACATGGGACACAGTGCGGGCCTTTGTGCACAATACCTATTTGTCTAAAGGCTTAAAAGTAGCCCTTATATCATCTCCTCCGTAGTGTCTATAGTCTTTTTGAGACACAAATGTCTTAGGAGAGGCAGTATAAATACTGTATGGATTTACTGTGATGAAAGAGTTCTTATGCATTGCAAACCACAATGATTCTCCCAGTGGCTGTAATTAACTTTATGTGTGTAAGAATATTCTTACCCAATCTACAGCATATATTTATATGCTTGCTTCATATATTTTCAGCATATTAAAGTCAGGGTTTACCAGCTTCAGTGTAATTTCCTATCTGAAATATGATAATCGCCTTCTGCGCAAGGATCTGTAAATTTATGAAGATTAAAAATTACTATAATCAGATTATTGAAATCCTGTAAAATGTCTTTTTTTTTTGCCCACCTCTCCATCGGCGTTCAAAAACCAGGCTGTGAGCAATAAAGAGCCGCCTCCTGAATTAATTCTTGACCTTTGGCTCTGACGGGAGATAACATCTGCCCTTCGACAAGAAAGAAAGTCTAATTTTACAGCCATTTTGTTCAAAATGACAATGGGAAGAGTGTAATACAGGGCCATTTTGATGAGCAGGAGAACGGCGAGAATAAGAATGAGTGCGGCGAAGGGAGCAAGGAGGACGATAGAGTCTCACATAATTTGCTGTGACCTAATTGCATCATTACAAATTGAGGTTCCTTTCAGCTCTGCACCAAGGTTGGCTGTGCATGATATATGTTAAATGCGTGTTAGATGTTGGAATTCAAGTTTGCCCTCGCCATCACTGTCTTTTCAAATAAGAGCTGCGGATTCACGTCTGAAATGTAAATGTTCAGAAATGGCACAGAAGTGTGAGAGTTTTTTGGCAAGCCTGCTGAGAGACAGTTGGAAATCCCTCTGTTTAACTTTCAGAGAGCTAGTTTTAAGACTCCAAGATTACTGTTAGTCAAGTTCTCATCTATATTTATTTTGGTGAGCGATACAGCTTGAGGGCGAGAGTGTCTAGGGACGCTTGAGACACCCAGTCCATCCTGCCTGACACGTCTGTGCTGCAATGTCATAAATGGATAATAATGCCCTGACGGGTTTCATCACAATGGGGAAAGTGATTATAAAGCAGAGACACACATTGCACATGCATAGTCACAATGTTCTCCAGGCTGGACTCCTTCCTCTCTTAGCCTGCAGTGGATAATTAGCATCTCTCACACGTGCTTAAGCTTGATTAAAACTCAGTTTACAGTGAGCAGTGCTGTGAGGTCGCCATCTGTCACCTGCCGAGGCCACCATGAGATGTACTCTAGTCAGAGGGAGTGAGGGAGGCGGTTTGTGTGCGTGTGTGCGTGTGTGTGTGTGTGTGTGTGTGGCTGTGGCTGTTTGACAAAGGAGAGGAAAAGATGGAGCAGAGAAAGAGAAATGGCAGAGATGGGTGAGGCATGAAGCATTAGGATGCATTCTGTTCAATAACTGGCCCCCGTCACTCCCTGGCCTGTATATTACAGCCAAATCACATATTTTCTGTGTTGGCAGGAAAAGCTCCTGAGTGCAGTTTTGGGATTTGTATTATTTACTTGAACTTATAAGCTTGTGACTGCGGTTTTGGGAATACTCATGTTTATGCTTGGAAGTCAGATAGGAGGTGTTAGCGCTCTAAGGCTCATAAAACCCACAATGTGTGAAAGCCACTGTATTTTCCCCTAAAACACAGTGATTTCATGCCACAATTGCAATGTACTATACATCATAACGTCCTGGTTTATATCTGTTGAATACATTTATATGCTGTGTGCTATTGTGGCAAGCATGATAACACTGGCAGTTATATGCTAATAGGCATTGTTGCCCCATTTACAGACTTTATTTGTGTAAATTCTGTTTCCATGCTAATATCTTGGATATTTCATAATACAACATGTAATATTTGTGCAGGTACATGAACTAAATAAATAGTGGACAAAGCCTCCATGTCTGAAAGGAAGCCTTAAACCTGCATTCTCTCTAATGGCCAGCAGGCTGCAAATAGAAGTCTGATTGCATGTAAGCTTATGGGAAAATGGCCGTGCTTCTCACTTGATTTATTACCTCATTAAAGAGTTTCCTAATGAGTTTATGGTCTTAATCACTAGTTTCAAGTCTTCTTTAATCCAGCATGATGATTATTTTGTAAATTATGGTCCCCGTCGGAGTAAAACAGACAACAAAGCAGGGTATGCTTTAGGAGAAGTCACTACCGTGGGAGCGCTCAGATTCTCCGTCAGATCCAATCAGGGTAGAGACACAGCAATGCACATCCTCCCCAACTCCAAATATGGTCACTTTTTGCTCCAAAAAAAAAGATGGCGGTGGCCATAATGCCAAGCAAAGGTAGACAGGAGGTTTGCACTTGGGCAGGTGAAAAAGGAGGCATTCAAAAATCTACCAAACTCTCAGCTTTGGTATCTGTCAGATGCAGCAGGAAGAAGAAGGATTTGCAAAGTGGCCCACAGTGAAACATAAAGCCAATTAAAAAGTGTTTGCTTGCTAAGAGTGAAAATATTTATTGAAGCTTGACTGCTCTTCCTCAGGCGGCGCTCAATAAGGCGCTGCCACCTTTCTGCATGTTATTTTACAGCCTCCTTCTTCTGCGCGTCTGATTTGTGTGCATCTGAAGCTTTAAAAAACATTTTTCACTCTTTGCAAGCAAGGAGCATACAGTTTTCTTTATGTTGTAACTCTATGCCCGGTTGGTAGTAACATAAAGCAGATGTGATTTGCACTCACAAATAAGAACGACGACGATTTGGTACAATAATTGTTTTATTCTCAATTTCCACTGACTGAAACTTTCATACACAAAGAAATGTGTGATTTTTTTAAAAAACTATTTATTGCACTCGACGGCTTTTACTTGCAAGGCAGCTTCCTCTCAGTGTTGAAAAGAATTAACAATGACCTTTCGTCTGTTAATCATGCCTCAAATGTCTTTTTATGGGGTTATTTATTTAACTGTTGTCTGTCTTAAACCAATTAATATATCAATTTAAAAAAAATACCAGATGAAGTGACAATAAATATACATTTTTTCATTGTTCCAGCCAACAGTGAACCAATGAACAGTGATCATTGCTGCATAAGTTGCAGCCCTAAATAGAATCAACGTCAATTCCAAACCTTTTTTAACTGCATATGCTACCAGTTAGGACGGGAGAAAATCAGCTGGATGGCTCCTAATTCCTTAATTCCTTCCTTCATCATCTGGCCTCACTGTGTTTCTGTGTTTGTCTGAGCAGGTAGCCGAGACTCCAGACTGCGTTCATATGTCGATGTGCTCATACCTCAGCTGTTACTGCAGGAGTGACAGATGATAACGTGAAGTATTTCAGAAAAATAGTTCATTTTAATATAACGCATCTTTATAGTAAATGCCAGTTGTGACTTTATGTTTCTGTAAGTAGCCTCTTTAATCTCAGAAACAGGCTGTTATTTCTGCTTGGTGTGTGTGTGCGCGTGTGTGTGTGAGTGTGTTTGATGATACTACAGAACTACCATAGCATTTGACTCTAGCTGCGCTCTTATGTTTCTTTAAGGAGCTCCTCTAATCTCAAGAGCGGGCGCATATTTCTGTGAAATGCGTGCGTCTGTGTGTGTGTGTGCAGGCGAGCGTGTGCACTTATACATCTTATTTTCACAGTAGTATTTCTTTTCAGCTGCATTCACAATTCGAGAGCAGTGGAGAGGTTGGAAACTGTGAGCAGACAGACGTCATTTGGGACTTCAGCATTTCAAGGCCTGTGGAAGTGTACTCACAGTTTGGCACAATTAGTACCAAAAGGGGTCCCTGCTTGACAAATTAGCACACAAAATGTCAGCCGGTGGTTTAGCACATCCACAATGAGTGCTTGCAAATTAGCACATATTTTGAGGAGGGAGCTGGCACATTATTATGAATAGAGAGAGCCAGGCAAATTAGCACATCTGTTGCCAGCGCTCAGAATTAATACATGTTATATGATCACTGGTTTCCCACTTGGAGCTGGGTCAGGGACGAGGGTGGTGGCACACATTCCTAATTGAAGACTGTGTGCGCTCATTACAAGAGATTGATGGGATTGAACTTTCAGCGATGGTATAGTTGATTATTACCCTGAGTGTAACTCAACGTAGGTGTCTCTAAATGCCGCAGGCGTGGGCTTTAAATCCTCTCACCGGTCACATTTTTTCCCCTGGACACAGTTGTTTCTTACCTGACAGGTTTGCTTAGGCTCAATCCTTGGAGTGTGCGCGATTGTGTGTGTTCACACGTGTATGTTCAAGTGTGTGAGTCAGCCTGAGGCTTAGCGTCCAGCAGTGGCAGGTGACGGTCCAGTCTGGTGTCAAGTGGCTTTAGGGTGACAGGAGTGATGCTGTTCTGGAGGAAAAACACACAACAAGCCAAACAAGTCAGATTATAAGAGCTAAACTGTTGTTCGAGTAAGCTGCTTTCCGAATGGTTTTATGTTCACTTTCCAAAACTCTAACAGGATGATTGATTAACATTGATGGATTGCTGACTGGCTGTGTTGGTTGGCTTTTTATTGTGCTTTATTAGGTTTTTATAGCTCAGTCTATCCTCTATTTCTATTCATTACAGCTTTTGCTCTTATTTCTCTTACATGATTTACGATCAAGTTTGTCTCCTTAATAAGTTTACTAGACTTAACCAAGATCTCTATCAGGTATCTTCTTAGAAAATGTGCCTCTATTAACTGAGTTTACTGCTTTTCCTTATCATGCTCTTACAAAACCAAGGCTCTATAAGATATTATCTCTGAGCTACGGCCAGAGAAGCTGTAGCTGGTCAAATAATGCACTCTTATATATCACCTCTGCAGCAGTATTAAAGCAGCGTCTGGCTCTGCCCAAACATGTAGAACAGAATAGAATAGACTTGGATGTCAGACTTCAGTGAGCAAATAATGCTTAAATGATGTTTTTTATGAGAAATAAGGGCACACACCAGGACTTCATTTCCTTTGCAGGCTACACTGATGATAGTTTGTTTGTGTGATATCACTGTCGAGCATCCTGCACAATGGATGCATCCCATGCCCGTGGTCAGGTTTCTGGGGATCTTCAGGGAGAGAGAGAATTGGCCCTTGTGCTGCGTAGGAAGGTCAGTCTACCGCAAAGGGAGCTTCAGATTAATGACCAGGGGCGGCGACTCTCCGCAGGCCTTCATGCATCATGTCCCATTCACCGCCAAACATGTCAGGGAGCGCTCCCACTGGGAATTTCGGGGATATTTACGGAGCATTTCCATCACTTTTGCCTCCTGTTTATTGGCTCCGAGTGCTGACACTCACCAGCTGAAAGACAGAGGGGGACAGAAGCAGGCCAGGGTGTTGGGGTGTGGTGAGTCGAGGTCTTAAAGCCTAACTCAGTGACTTCATACCTGGGCCACTTGCCCTAGCGACAGGGTTGCTCGCTGGTTGCCATGGCACCCACCCTACAGCCCACCGCTATCCTGCAGCTGCGCCGCTGGTCATTAGTCACAGAGACAGGCTGTATGCACTATCACAACGCCCTTCCTCCACCAATCAGCTGCTCGGATTCCAAAACTGCCGATGCCTCTCAGCCATAGCATAGATGTATGGGTCACCATGGCAACATATCTGACTTAGTGTACAAAAGCATTCTCGAGTAGAGAGAGCTAATTATATTTTCATTCAGTTTAGTAAGTAAGCCTTTTCTTTCAGTAGTAAATATGTTCTCCCTGCTGGTGCTTGCAGAGGACTGGAGTCACAGAAATGTGGTGTTAGTTTTAATCTTTGTTCAGAGCAGCGTGTGAGCAGCAGAGACATTTTGATCACCTGTGCATGAATTTCAAGGTTAATTTCTGTCAGCGAGGAAGCCGATGACGAAGTTACTTTGTAACGTTCAATCCAAAACGCACTCGATTAACTGTGAAACAAACATTAAAAGGGAGTCAGATTTACATAGAGGAGACGCCCTCCCACACTGCCTTTTCATTTTCACTTTCAGCTCAGGCTCTCTCCCTCTCACACACACACACGCACGCACACACACGCACACACATGCACACACTGAGACACTCAGATCAGCAGGCCTGTTTTCTCGTCAGGGTGATTATCCAGCTCATAACTCACTCAGAGCTTTCATTTGCACTATAATTCACACCAGTCCCAATGATGGCGGCTCTATAAATCACACACACACACACACACACGCACGCACACACACACACACACACACTGATTATCTCAGCTGTAACTCACACACCTGCAATCAGACGGACCACAACGCCAAGTGGTGGGAGGGGGGGTGGATGGAGAGATGATACAAGAGTGTTATTAGAAAATACATTACACCCAATACTAATGTGTGCAAGTCTTTCCCAGAATGCAAAAAGTCCAGTTTGGGAGGAAATCTTCAAGTCAAACATGAGCCATTTTATCATCTGTGTGCTATCAGCGTAATGTGATGCTTAACATCTCCTTGGAATATATTACATCTGTGGACTTAATTTAATGTTTCTGCTCTCTTGTGTACTAAAAGGAAGATGGTTTCTTTTAAACCAGTATCTCCAGGACGTACAGTGTTGTACGGAAACCTGATGAGCATAACTTGATACCCTTAGGCTCATTTTTATACTCGCTGAAAAGCCCAGTGGAGCTCAGTCTGCTCCCTCGGGGCAATAGAGTAATAATCATCTATTAGGTCAGACTGACATGATTTCAATCATCTTTAAAGGTGATTCACGGGTATTCGTTCTTTTGAACATTAATGCATTTCAATGAAATGAAAAGCTATGAGGAGCAGCGTGTTCACATCATGTCAGGGTTTGCTGGAGGACTAGCACGTGAAATATTATAGCTCACTCAATAACAAACTAAAAGTGAGGCGCGAAACGTACTGAAGTGCCTTATATATACACGTCTATGCTGAATTCTCTCGTTATGCTTTTCCTCCATTTCACCTCCTTCAATTCTCTGCTGGACTATATATAAAAGAGAGTGCCATGAAATAAAGCCAGGAACCACAACATATGGCTGTACGATGGTGACAGTGATAAAGCTCACTTTCCTAAGTTAATGACATCTTCTTTGCCCTCCCGCACTCCTTTTCTATCACTCCCTGCCACGGCCAGAAGCTATTTATAGCCTGTGTGTCTATTATTGTGCAGCTCTCTCTCTTTCTGCACTCTTTTAAAAATGCGTCACTCTGTCTTTCTCACTCAGTCTCACTTTTCCTTCGCTCTCCGTAATTGAATCGATAAACAGGCTTTAAAGTTTTCTCAGTTTTCAGGATTTCATCAAACCGGCTCCCGGTCCTCCGAGAGGACGGGAGCCGTGGATGGACTGCTGAACTCTGCTCTTGACTCCTTCTCTCAGAGCTGCTCTCACAACCCCCTTTCATCCCCCCCTCCAATCCATTCTCTTTTAAGTTTGATTTCTGTAAAGCTTTCTCACGATTTAGTCCATCCTCAAAGGTGTATGAGCTTTCCTTTTTTTCATTATGTTTATTTTGAGAGTTGAAAGCAGTTGCTTGACTCGACAGCTGTTTCAGCTGTTTGACATAGAAATCTTCTCTGTGAAATCTTTAATATGCCGCATACTCCACCATTGCACCACCTACAACATGACTTGCTGTCGTCATTCCCACTGACCCAATTTGCGCTTGAAATTAAATATGTCCTGGCTGACTGGCTTGTGGGTTATGGAGTAAAGATTTATATATTTTCTAAATGCTCCCAAAAAACACCAACAGCAATAGTCCACTCTACTATGACAGGTAGACCGACACTATTTATGTCTGTATACATTTCCAAAACTAGAAACATATCAAAATATGGTGGTGTCGAGCTGAAGCCTCATCATCTCTGCTGTGCATTTATCATGTACTTCCAAATTGGAAATATTTCAGATACTTATAAATAACTTCATGAACATGGCAGCTTGTTAAATACTGAAAAAAACAGGTGTTGCAAAAGCAGTGTGATTACTTGAAGTTTGGACATTAATACTGATATTCGGGTTGACTGAGTTTATTACAGACAATTCACATTTGGATATAGTATAGGAGTAGAGTTAGTTGCGTGATATGTGTGTATTGATGTTTCCATATATACCGGTTCTCCCATGAAACCGCTGTGCCTCAGTGCTCCATAATGACTGCAGTCTGAAGCTTGAGCAACTACATGTGTAGGCTACCCCATGGTGCCGCATGGTACTTCATGGTACCCATGAATGTGGATTGTGATATGCAAGTCGTTGTACTTCTGCAATCAGCTGTGTTTTTGATCATCCACTGGATTTTAAGATGTAGAGCATTTATTCCACCACCAATGTCCTATCTCGCCATAATTTGTGCATCTGACCAGTGATCCACTCCAAATTTTAATGCGATCTTCTTTGGCCCGTGCTGCACCCTTCCACCAAGTTTCATGAAAATCGGGCCCTTAGTTTTTCTGTAATCCAAACTGAGCTGCAGACATGATGTCCTTGGTGGAGGCAAATACGTAATAAGCATTAATTTTTGGTGATTGTCAAATGAATGCAGGTAAATTATGTCTTGACATAATTTTGAAGTGAGACACATTTATGGAGGGTTGGCTGGAACGTTGCCTTCCTTTGTTTATGATTCTGAACCACGTTGCTCAACCATCTGGAGCTTTAATAGTTTTTGTTCAGCTCAAAATAATTGACAAGTCTGAAGGGAGCTGTTCTAAGTTGACAACACCTTACGTGGTGGTGGTAATTATATTGTCTGGCTCGCGTGGTGAAACGCCATGTATTGTTTGTTGTTTTGTGTTGAGGCTTTTACTTTGTCAGTTAATGGCCATCGCGAGGTGTGATTCACATACAGTATATCTAAAAGGTAACAAGATTTCTCAGGCAGGCACAGAATGAAAGTCCCATCAGGACGCTCCTTCCATTAAAAGCCAACAAAAACAACTGGAATATGATTCAGAAATAATAACTTTATCTTCTGCGTGTAATCTAAAAATTCCCTGATGTTTTATCTCAATTTCTGACTTGATTTTTTCCTTCTTCTTCGCTGCTTCGGTCTTTCTGTTCCTGCATCTCTTTCTGTTAACGCTTTAAATGCTTCTCCGATCGCTCTAATTCTCTCCTTCTCCTTTCCGCCTGCATCTCCTCGCTCCCCGCGCTCTTGTTTTTCTTTGCTCCCATTTGAGAATCACTGAAATCAATGGGACAAAATGGGAAAGCAAACCTTTCTGCCAAGGCGGAGCAAGGGAGTTAAAAAAGGGCACCCGCCCCTGAACTCACCTCCCTACAGAACTAATTGCCTATAATTCCACCGACTGCCACAGAATGCAAATCAGATGAGATCCAATCGCCTAATCCGCCCTGTAAATCCTTTTCATGTCGTCATGTGACCGAGCTGTGTGAAGTGAACACAATAGCATCAATAATATGAGAGTACTAACACTTTTTCTTTTTCTGCCCTCAGGAGGAATATTTGAATCCATTGAGAGCGGCCCCTCGGGAGCAGAGGAACTAGCCTTTAAATTTGCCTTGAACACAATCAACAGGAACCGCACCTTGCTCCCCAACACCACGCTGACCTATGACATCCAGAGAATAAACATCTTCGACAGCTTCGAGGCCTCGAGGAAAGGTGAGTCAGGACATGCTTGTTCATCACTTCTCTATTAAACTGTTTTTATTGTCTGGATCTGTTTAGTTGCAACAGCCTGTGTCAATAATGAAGAACTAAATGGTTTATATGCATTTAGGAAATTAATTCTGCACAGGTTTCCAGGACACAAAGCAATGAAAATGACTCCGCTTATGAAACATAAACATTCATTCCGAGGAAGAAAAATTCTTCCAAATAAATCCCAAAGTGAATGCATCCGAAACTCAGTTACAACATTTATGCAAATCGTTTTAAATGTTTGCTCTTGACTGTAACAGCTCACAGATTATGCGAATTGAACATTAACTGCCAAAGACTGGAGACAAACACAGAAAGTCAATTTAGACAATCATGGTCTCTGTCTGAAATTAGTTCCTTGTTTTAGTATGCAGTGCACTGCATTTACTGTCCGCCATTTTATTAGAGTGTGAAATGTATGCAGTACTGCACCTTCAGAAATTAGTGGACATGACATGGCCACAACTTTTAAATGCCATAATGTAATGCATAACATTTGATAGATGCTAAAATTATGGCAGCGCACAATGGCGATAACTAACAAGCGTATGAAATCTCAATTTACTGCCACTATAGAGCAAATTATAGTCTGAGGAGCAGCGATATCGGACGCAGCCATGAATTCAATTTGACTTAACATCATTTAAACACTGACACACTCCATCCACAAAGGCTGGACATTAAATCATTACAATAGGCTGCTAGTTGACCCACGAGTGAACCAAGAGTTGAGTGAAATGGAAAAACTGCTAACAGTGTCCTTGCCGCAGATTGCTATTCACATCAAAGATGCCTTGTGGAGTATTTTTGTAAACATTCACTGTTACCAAACTCATTGTGTGTATCCTTGAGGAAAAAAATGCATTTCCTTCCTCATAAAACATTTACAAAGCCTATTTTGTGTGTCCTAACTAACAAAACAAGGGCCCACTGCTTTCAGTCGGGTTGTGATCGTTATCAAGCACGTGGTTACTTTCTTTAGGATGACATATATGAGCAAAAACTGAATGCCAGAAAGCATTCAGAAAGCCCATCACAAACATAAAGCTGACTTGTTCCTTCTCCCACTTCCTTCCTCAACAGCATGTGATCAGCTGTCTCTTGGGGTGGCGGCCATTTTTGGCCCCTCACACAGCTCGTCGGCCAATGCAGTCCAGTCAATCTGCAATGCTCTGGGAGTGCCCCACATCCAGACCAAGTGGAAGCATCAAGTGTCAGACAACAGGGACTCGTACTATGTCAGCCTGTTCCCTGACTTCTCCTCCCTCAGTAGAGCCATCCTCGACCTGGTGCACTTCTTCAAGTGGAGAACGGTCACTGTGGTGTATGACGACAGCACAGGTACAGGTACAGTCGGTGTCTGTCCTCATTTTCCAGTGGTGCGTCTGTTTTGCCTGTGACAATGTTTGCAACCTGCAGCCTTGCACCTCAAAATGTCCAGAAAAACAAGAGGGACCAGGTGGAGTACAAAAAGCAGCAATGCTGCTCAGAGTTCAGTGAGTGCTTTGTAACCTGTCAAGTTAATTCAGAAATCAATAGCTTACTGTTCTGCCTCAGTCCTGCAGGTGCTGCCCATGTCAGTCTTCCAGAAGAGTGAGCAGCAGCATAGAAAAAAAGTGAACCACATTACCCAGAATGACCCAATGTCTCTTCAGATTAATGCAATGCAGAATTGTAGTATGTGGGGGCTGACAACAGTCATTAATAACACACAGAGACACTTGATCTCTGAGGGTGGCTATCAAATGTGTCTGTGAGCCATTTCGTCTATCCTGTGACTTTGTGGAGTTGCTCATAATAAGCATTTTGAAAGACAAGTCGTATTTTAGCGGGAGCGCAGTGATATTTTTACGAGGTAAAGTGCAATCGCTCCAGAGAAGATAACAATATTCAAATGCTCATTCGCAATTTATGAGCTATTTGGCATGATGTGGCTGACAACTTAATGTAAGTAAATTAGATAAAGTTGAGAGGCGGTTTAAATGTTAGACAGGTTACATAATGAATTTGCTCTCTACTGAGCAAATGAATATCGTCTTGTAGATGACATCCTAAATTTAAAACCTTTTCTGTTGCTTTTAACAACTAACACTGTAATACTTTCATTGCTGTTTTGCTTCCTCCAGCATCTCTACTGTCACATCTGCAGCATACGTATCAGTAAACAAGCCAATCGCACTTTAAAGTCGGATGATATCCCAGTGATTCGTCCCTCTTGCCACATCATTCTTACTATTCTCCTTGACCTCTCATCACTTCCTGCCTCAGAGCTCAGTACGTTAACACCATCATTCTCCGGCAAACTGCCCCAGTGAGACACCAAAAGGTGACCTCTCGCCTCGCTCACTGTCCAATAGGAGCGGCTTGGGCCTCCTCTGTGGAGCGTTTCTGCTGTAGCACACCTGACGCCCTGAAAAGTGTGACAGCTGCATATAGCGGCGTTGTTTCCCCCCACCGCTTCCACCTGGTCCCAGGCTGTAATCACACAGCTTCATGCTCCAGGGCCCCGCGCTGCTGATTGGAGCCTATCTGACGGCTGGCAGGAAAAACTATCGGAGGGGATAAAATATTCACACACAGCCGTTAGAAGATCCAAGGGGGAAAGTCTGAAGGCATTAGCCAGAGCACGCAAACATCTACACTGACAGTGTTTCCCAAATGTTGAGCTCCCTTGACAGATTCTTTTTTCTTGCTTAACACCTCCCAAAGTGTCACTGCGAACAAGAACAGGGAGACGCAGATATGCCCCAGAGTAGGGATCTATTGGGATTACCTGCAGAAAGCTCTAGGAGGTTCAGTATTCCTCCCTACAATGGCACTTTTCACAACAAGACCTGCATGTTCCTATTTCACACCAATCTATCTATAGGCTTCAGGGAGACCCAGCCCCATTCACAGTAAGACCATTAAACTGCTCACCCAGCACTTCATTTCAAAATAAAAAATAGGCTGAGCTATCTTAAAGTGGTTCCATGGGGGAAAAAAATCCTATCTCTCTCCAGTTCCCTCTCAAACTATCCTCGCTGCTCCATCCATTTTTATACCCATGACAAGTAATCATCTCTCCCATCAATCCAGCCTCTTTCATCCCTGCACTCTGAAGTTCTTTACTGAGGGAGAAACTCATTGTAATCTCATCACAGTATCTCCCGGAGAGCTTTCTACCTGAGCGTGTGGTCGAGAAATGAAAGGTGAAGATTGTAGCTCAATATGTGACGGCGGCATCGGGCTCCCTAGGGGCAAGTACAAGCTGGGCAAACAGAGGCTCTCTCATCAGAGCACATCTGAAGTGTGTGTGAGGGAGACAGGAGAGGCAGGATTGACCACGGCTTTCCATCAGGGTAAAATTGAACCTATTCCATGCTACTGTATGGTAACATGGAATAGGCGAGCAGATCAACATTTGGGACGCTTCTGTGGGATTGGAAGTGTCTGTAGGCGGGTGAAGATCGAGGCTCTTTCCATTTTGTGCTTTTGGTATAAAGGAGTGCAATGTGCTGGGTTGGTGTTAAATTCTCTTGATAGGTCTGTAGCAGTCTGTTTGCTTGCCAAGCATGAGTAGGAGGATCAATAGACTGTGGATTAGGAAGGCATGCATATGAGCCTTTTTCTGCTGAGAGAACACGAATCCAGTTGGTTTTTGTGGCCTCCTCGGCATCAGAGATACTTCAAAATGGCAGCAGATCAAACGCATTATGTTGCTGTATCTTTAAAATTCCTTTTCACGCTATATGTATCCTCTTTGTCTGCAGGTCTCATTCGACTGCAGGAGCTGATCAAGGCACCGTCACGATACAACATTCGTTTGAAGATCCGACAGCTGCCCACAGAGACCAAGGACGCCAAGCCACTTCTGAAGGAGATGAAGAAGGCAAAGGAGTTCCATGTCATCTTTGATTGTGGACACGAGATGGCTGCCTGGATCCTGAAACAGGTATGAACCCACCCTAATGAGCCATGATGCTCACTGTAAAAATCAAACCTGCAGGTCTATTTATGGCACCCTAAAGTGATTAATATTAAATGTACAGATACATGAATCATTCTGGCATTCATAGTCGTATGAAGAAATAGTGTAAAATGTATAAATTAAGCAATAATTTGTGAAATAATTTGGAAATTATTAAAAGTCAATTGCTTATTGTGAAAAATATTTCCTTGTTCTTATTGTAATAATAATGTCACTTTTCATGACAATGACACCTGACACCTTCCAGCCAATCACACGCCTCCTGCCTGTTACACTAACAAGCACAACATCTGCAACCAGATTTAGTCAGTTAGCACCTGTTAGCTAAAGTAATGACAATGTCAAAGTAAATATGAATCACTTATCTAGCTGCTGCTGTAAATAAACATGGTACATGAAGACAGAAACATCTCTTTTTATCTACCTAGCTTAACAAGGCTGTAAATGCTACCTACACAGCCAGCGAGCAAGCTCGGTTTATTAACTGACGGCAGCAGCTAACGCTAGGCAGCTGCAATTCAGAGATACCACAGCTGCATTTTGATTCTAAAGTCTTTCAACTCTATTAAGATTTACAAGACAGTCTTGTAGGTTGTTTTGGGCAACATGAGCTAGCTAACATTGCCAAAATTTGGCCTTCACTGAGTGATAATCCAAGCTCATAAAACAGCCTCCCTAGTAAGCCAGCTAGCTAGGTAGCATTAGCAGGTAAGCTAAGGCTTAAAAACTAAAGTTGTTTAGTGTGTCAGTGTACCATGTTCATTTCACAGGAGCTTGTCCTCGGGAGTTATATTATTAAATAAAAATGTGTTGTGAAAAATTGCAATTAAATAAAAGTTGAGATGAAATAAAATTTTAATTGGGAAAATGTCAATATGATAAAAACCCAACCTGAGAAAGAGCCTTTTGAAATGAAAATGCTTGATAATGAAATAAAAATGATATCCAATAAAATAAAGTCAATAATGAAATAACATTTCATTTTGATGTGTTGAGTTTTAAGACTTTCTTCAATTATTTTATACATTGTTGGTTCATTTATATATTTTGCACAATTTATTCATATATTAATTCATTTTGTAATGTGTTTTTTATTTAATATTGAACACTGTGAGGTTCTGCACTATTCACTTTTAAGTTCAATATTTGAGCAGTGAGAGTTAAGTTGACAGTCTGCTACATTTGGGAATATGATGAGTAAATGTATTTTAGCACTTCCTGAATTGAAATAAAAACATATATAATTTCCCCTTATAGAAACATAGAGTCAGTGCTTAGTAAATAGACTCATCGTTCAATCCTATGTATTAATCAACAAGCTCATATGTGCTCCTTTATTACGCTTTCTCTCTTTAACACTGATGCAAATGATTCCGATACCTACTTTCTGCTCTGTGCATCTTTAATCTCTCTGCTGAATATTAGATCTCTACTACGGACCTGTCATAATGGATGCTCTCCATTGGACAATAAAGGTTTTTTAATTAGAAAGTCTAATTCTGCTCACAGGCATGTTAAATTCATTTAACAGAGGCACATTATTTATGAGAATGGTGGGGGTTCTTATTGAATTGAAGTCTTCACAGAAGCCTATTGCACTGCTCTGTTTCTCTATACAGCCTTGAGTGTATGGGAAGCAACAAGAATGATTATTTATTGATGGTGAATACTTGGTAGGCGCAACGAAACACATACTGTATGTCAACAGCTCAATTCAGTGTCTCTTCCTGCAGTGCTTCCTTGTATTCATTATAGCCACAAAAAACTGTTTTCTTTCCTGTAAGAGCCCTAATAGTGTCCTCACAGAAAATAACAAGGACATTGGAACCTTTTATGTTTTTTTCTCTTTTTTTTTTTTTTTTTTTTTTTTTGCCTCTTCACATCGAGACGTAGCTGTGAAATAAACAAAATCACATCAGTACAAACAACACATGTTGTGTGAAAAAAATCTTCTTAAAAATCCTTTTTCAAAACAGGCAAAGAAGCTTCGATGTGTCATTTGAGCTCTTGCAAGATGCTGGTCTAGCCTACTCCTTTTATTCTTATTTTAACATAAAGGTCTCCTTCAGGGCTTTGTTAGGCTGTTAGAGGCAGATTATATGATGCCTGTCTCATTTTGTGTTCAATAATACTTTATATATCTTTCATTGATCGCCAGCCCCACGTGGCCATCCAGTTGAAAATGGTGTGGACATGCCCTTGGTCTCTTTTAATGTGAAACTTTTTTTTCTCAGCTGCCTTCCTGGGCAGGGAAGAGATGTCAGTGTCAGACTATAAAGGTTCGGTAAAAGCTAAATGAAGAACTGAATGGATAGAGTAAAAGGCACATCAAGCTATTAATCTTTGAGCTATTAATTTTTAGTTACTGTTCTTTTCTTCTTGTAGGCTCTGGCCATGGGTATGATGACGGAGTACTACCATTATATTTTTACTACCCTGGTGAGTATGTTGGCATTTCTTTTTTTTATGTTGACAAAATGCAATTATTGTACAATGTTGTTTATTACATTTTTTTGCGCAGCACTATCCACTTGGTGGTGTGCGTGGTTTGATTGGTTTTTCTTTTCAGTGCAGTGCAAACATTCATACATTTTTGCCTGTTGCAAGGCAAAAATACATCCATCTGTCTGAGTGGTCTGATAGCGGTTTTTCTTCCCTGACAATAAAATTAAATGTGACTCAACCAGGAGGCAGTTGAAGAAAAACATGCTATTATTTTCATTTTGTGCAAAGCATTTTGAACATGAGCTACCACCTGAATTTGTGCCTGACAGAAGTAGATGCTCTTGAAAAGCTGACTCGTTGTCACGTAGCTGATTATAAATACACTCTTTGAATTTTAAAGCGTCAGTTCTGAAACTTCTTGTGGTTTATTTTCCAAATTCTTCACCAACCTTTTCACCCCACCTGGCGGTCCATAACCTCAGGTGTAGGAAACAAAAGCAGCTGGATATATTTTATTCTGACTCTGGCAGCGATTGAAGTTCTCCAAAGTTCTTTGATCTAGACACTACAAAGATTACTTGCTACGCTGCAGATGAACAGCAGCACATCTTTGCTGAGGCCCGAGAACAAGACTGAGAGCTCGGATAACAGCCCTGAGCAAATGAGACTGTCACCTATTTGGTCCATTATATAACAAACAAATGGCATGCTGAGAAAGGCTGAAGGAAAGGTTGGAGAAAACCAGACATTTACCAGTGCACAGGACACATAAGTATCCCTTGTGCATCCACATAAGAACCCGGCTAGATGAAAGGGGAGTGAGTGACAGCAGGTATGTCATTGGGAAAGGAAAGAGAATAGTGATTATAGGCCTGTTTCATCGGCATGCTGCTGCTTGTCGAGGTGGAAACATGCCTACTTTAACATCAGCCAGCGTTTGGCGGGATGGAGGCCACTGCGCTGGCCAAAGCTGCTGTATGCTGGGGCTAAGCCATTCATGCTGCTTTCGGAATAGGACAGCAAACATTGACCGTGGCACCCCTATTCTGCGTCCATCACCTGCTGTTGCTCTATCAACTGTGTTGTTGCATCCCTGAGACATCTGCCTGGTGAGATGCCAGACATGCTGTATGCAGGACAATTGGGTCGTCCTTTCACTTCCACATGATAGATGGCAGTCCACCAAAAGCCTGCCTGTAACCTTGAAAGCCTTGCCTTAATCAAGGCTACTGCCTCAGCATGAGATAAAACAACCCCTGAAATACCTTCAACTGCACTCTTCTGCTCTTCTTTTGCTAAAGCTGTCATTCAAATGACTACTCTTAATTATTGCGGACAGATGAGGGAAATTGAAAGGTAATTGCATACCCAAATTCTGCTAACACCCTCCATCCTGCCAGATTAAAACGCTGCAGCACAGGACAACCAGTGTAGAGGGTGTGGCGTCAAAGCTACGTAGTGTGTGACGCAGGAGGTAAGGTGACACCAACCAGAGTGACTTACCAAGAGTGTGACAGACTGACCACTGCTCAGTGGAGCTGGAGCAGTCACACAGAGCTAAGAGTCAATCAGAGCTAACCAGCCATGAGAAGCTGCAGTCAAACTCTCTGTGTCCACACTGAAAACACAGACTCACTAGAAGCACAGTCATGACCCTTTGTAAAAGTTTCTGCTATGTCTTTGTAAACAAACATAGATAAATAAAAATAGCGATCACCCACCTTTGATTTGAAAGTATTAATTTCACTTTTTCATGTAAATTGTATGACCCATAACAGTTTACTCTTACCATTAGCCTCGCAAGGTTCATGATTATTTAAAACAGTCGATGGCATGTTGAGCCATTTCCAGCCCAAGAAATGCAGATTTTTGTGAATTTGGTACAAAATATTAGCACCAGCAGTGGTGCGTTTTATCACAGTTTAGTTTGCAGCTCAGAAATCAAATTAATGTGCTTTACTTCTTTAATTATTTCTGCTCATAAACACATCTAAACGTGTCATCTTTATGCATCCAGGACCTTTTCGCCCTCGACATGGAACCGTATCGTTATAGTGGAGTCAACATGACGGGGTTCCGCATCCTCAACACAGAAAACTCTCAGGTGTCGTCCATCATCGAGAAGTGGTCAATGGAGCGGCTACAAGCCCCACCCAAACCGGACTCAGGCCTGCTGGATGGATTCATGACGGTAGGCATAAATATTTATATGCTGCTTACATAAAGCATATGTTATGCTGTGCTTGCAAAAACATGCTTATAACTGTACTTCATCCTTGTACGACTGTATGACAAAATATGAAAGCCATGTGTAATGGAACAGCACCTTTCAAGGTTTTATGCTGCAGGCACTTGTGTTTATACACAATGATCTTGGTGACTGTAGATTGGGGGAAAAAAAATCAATATTTTGATATACACAATGGTTTTAGATGAGAATGAATGAGCACTAGTTGTCAATCACAACCTCCATTGTGCAGGGCTCCTGGGGTGGGTGCTGACCGCCCTCTGTGTTGAGCCTTTGGGCTGGTGCTCCTGGGTCTAAATGCTCAGTAATGAGCCGGTGTGAATGGTAATGGCCGTTTATCTGCCCTCCTGCTTCTCACAACTCTCCTCCGGGAGCGTGGCCAAAATATGACAATCTGTCAGTGCTCATGCAGAGAGAGGGAACAAATTGGATGGAAATTATGGCCTTGGTTTTTTAGGATGGCTTCCAAAAAGCATGGGATAAGGTGATTTGAAAGTGAAAAAGGGAATGGACATTCAAGGTCCCTCTTTGGCTTTGTTGTCGTAAACAGACAATTTACTCCACCTCCCTCGCAACACCTTCCTTGCAGACAAACACCCTTTTTTTCCTTCCTTCAGCCAGCCTTTCTTTCTTCTTGGCAGATTTAAGATCGGGTATCAGAAATCGCTGTAATGAAAGAACTGTCTTTACATCAAAGACTTAAGGACAAGCCTTTTGAATTAGACACGGTGCATGGCGCCTATTCATGTATCTGTCACAGCCTTAATCCGCGCTTACATGCGATGCAAAATGGAAACACATAAGCAGTCAAAGAAACCCATGTGTTTCTTCTTAACTTTCTTAAAAAAAAGCCTTGGAAATGCACCGCAGTTTACTGTAATGTCTCTCCAGAAATACTGAGTAGACATCGCTCTAAATGTAGAACTATCATTTTTAATTCCCTCAAATGATACCATGTGCAAGCAAAGCAGTTACGTATGCAAAAAGATTAATGCAACACACAAAGAGGTTAAATCACTTCTGTTTTTTTTTCCTCCACCGGAAATTAATGGATATTAGTAGAGAATGTTGAATTGATTAATTACATTGCATGAATCATTTTGTCAGATCCTATAGTACATATTGACATATCTCACTGGACTAGAACCTCCTTTAAATAATAAATAATACGTCCAGAGGCTCATACAAGCTTGATAAAGTACTTCATTAGAGCACTCTATTTATGAATCCCGGCTCTGATGTGTTTTATTCTTCAGAGTGTTCCACCCTAAGAGGATTCCTTATAGGAGAGAATGAAGGAACAGCAGCATGGATATACTGTGAAAACATTGTCATTTTAATGCCATAATAAAGGCTTAATGGAGCAACAGTTTTAAAAAAAACAGTCTGTCCCTATATTAGAAATGCACGGGTTGAAATTATACCAGCGTTCTCTTTATTTCAAATGTGTTTAATTAATTTGGAGACTTGCCTGACATTTATGCTCTTGGCTGAGAAGCCACCTTGAAGGGTGTCGTTAAATTAATGTGAGGGAAGGCTGCGGCAGCCAGTGTTTGACCTTCCACCCCCGACCCTCCCTGCAGCCTTTTATTCCCTCTCATTCGTACCCTCTTCTCATTCTCTCTGCAGCGCTGAAGCCTTGCTGGGCTCTGGGTTTGTTTGTGCTCGGTGGCCAGGCAACAGTTGTGTAGCGGTGGTTACCAGGACAACGCCGTCTGTGTCACCTTGTGAATTCATGAAGGATTGATTGACTGAGATGAGAGGGGGGGAGGGCGGGGGTGGGGG